>SKCR01032422.1:0-21562 GCA_019454045.1 Zanthoxylum bungeanum
GCTTGGATCATTGATGACACCGCGGTTCATTAGCCTGCGAAATAGACCCGTTATTGTCACAATACAATGGAACAAGCTCAACTGCTAATGGAACTACTCCTAATCCAATTAGGAATTTATGGATCCAAACTGCCTCTTTTACTGCTTCAGCTGCAGCAATATATTCCGCTTTTGTTGTTGAATCAGCAACAATCTCTTACTTGGAAGATTTCCACCTTATTGCTCCGTTGTTGGATCAAAATATGCACCCGGATTGCTACTTACAGTCGTCTTTATCGGTTTGAAAACTTGCATCGATATACCCAGTTACCTCAAGTTCTCCATCTCCATAGATTAAGAAAGCATCCTTAGTTCGTCTAAGATACTTAAGGATATTCTTAACCGACATCTAGTTGACCATCACCACTAGATCGGCTTGATAGCTACTACCATGCTCAAAACATATGAGACATCAGGTCGCGTACATATCCTGGCATTACATGATCGATCCGACTGCCAAAGCGAAACAGGATCCGACTCATGTTGTTCTCTCATTTTGAGTTTTAGGACACTTGTCCTTAGATAAAGTGACGCCTGTAACACTGGCACCAGTCCCCTATTAGACTGTTCCATTTGAGTCTCTTCAACAACTTTGTCAATATATTTGCTATGGGAGAGTCCAAGAAGCTTCTAGATCTATTCCCGGTAGATCTTTATTCCCAGAAATAAAGGATGTTTCTCCCAGATCCTTCATGTAGAATTTTAATCAAAGCCAAACTTTCACCGATTGTAGCATGAGGAATGTCATTGCCAATAACAATACATCATCAACGTAAAGGACAATAAATGTTCAGTGCGCTCCTACTACCTTCTTACATAATAAGGATCATCCGTTTTGAATGAAATCATATTATTTTATGATCTCATCAAAACGTTGGTTCTAAGAACGCGATGCTTGCTTCAATCCATAAATGGATCGATTTAACCTTGCAAACCTTTTCTGCATGTTCTAGGTACGACAAAACCGTCAGAATGTTGCATATAAACATCCTCCAAAAGGTTTTCCGTTAAGGAAATCGGTTTTGACGTCTATCTGCCATATTTCATAATCGAAATACGCAGCAATAACAAGTATTATCCGAATGGATTTACTCATGGCAACAAGTGAAAAAAGTTTCATCATCGTAATCGACACCCATGTCGTTGACGATACCCTTTCGCTCAAGCCTACTTAAACTTTGTAAGTTTGTATGTTTCCATCTATTCGGTTTCTTCTTCTTGAAGACCCATTTGCACCAATAGGCTTTACGCCTTCATGTGTCATCACCAGTGTCCAAACTTGGTTGTGTACATGAATCCATTTCGGACTTAATGGCATTTTGCCATAAACGGAGTCGATACCTTGTATCGCTTCCTCATATGTAGCTGTTCGTCTCTTCAATAAGATTAATATCCACATGAGGTGAGATCAAAACCAACCAAAGCTATTGATTATCGCAAGTATTTGTTGGAAATCTAATAACCATGTCCAAGATCAAAAACAAGCAAAATATATATAAGAATGAACTAGATTGAAGTAATGGCGGAAACAATACTCACAAATACAAAACCAAATGTGGATGCAATGGATGAAGCAAAATGCTCCTTGTGCAGTGGGGAATTCGGCCAAGCAGTAAAGAGAAGCTCCAAGCTTAGTTTGATCCTTCCAAGCTCTAAGATGAGTTTCCATAACACCTTGTATGATCCCTTGATGTTGCTAGCCAAACTTGTGTGTTAGAGTTCCAAACAAGCACACTTTCTTCTTGTCTTGCCAACAAACCAAATGAAGAAAATTGGAGAGCCATTTTGAGCTTACTTACTGTTTTCGGTAATTTGAGAGAGGAGAAGATCTGATTTTTGTCTCCAAAATCAATTTATATTTATGTCTATTATATTAAATAAAATAATATAAATATAACACAAACCATGCAAGACTTAGAGTGTCTAACACTCAATTTCCATGCATTACCTTTGAGTGCTTTGTACACTATCTTCATGCATTGCATCTTGATTAAATAATGCAAATAATGACAAGTGTCATGTGGGCCCCACACGTTTCCAAATGAAAGTGGGCCCACGTGCACTCACGCGTTCGGGTTCGATATTTCCGAAATATCGAGCTTACGTCGCGACGTTAATTAAATCGAATTTAAATAAATAATTGCGCCTAGCGATTATTATTTACGTCGCTAACGAATTAATTCTAAATTAATTCGTTTGCCCGAATTAAAATCTAATTTCAATTTCGCGTCGAAATCGAATTCCGATTATTATATCGAATATAATAATTTTACGATTAATTCTAAATTAATCGTTCTCTCTCTTTATACAGTACTTTATCCAAGATAAAGTCTCTCCGTAATTAATCCAAGATTAATCGAGTTTGAATCATACGTCATCGGTGAATCTTCGGGAAGCGACCCAAGAGACCTCTAGATATGTTGGCAGTAAATCCGGTTGTCGAACTATCCGAACACGTACGTACCAAGTACTACGTTTTTACCGATTTACAAGACAAGGTTAGCCTCTAGCAAAACGCCATGCCTACCCAATTCTCTAGAAATATTCTTACTGGAATATTAGATCTATAACAGGCGTAGTATACCGTAGTATAGTGTATATCGAACCAGTATCGGATGATCACATGTAGGGCCTGGGGCTGGAGATGTGTCTGCCCCGTACGAATACACATATCGGATATCAAGCAACCAGTCTCTTTGAATCGGATAATCCTGACCTAGTCATATTATCCCGATGGTTGCAACCATTATAGAGTACTAGTTCTGAATCCCTCGCGATCATCATCTCCATATGTCTGAAGTGATACTTCCATCTTGACATCACATCCAATACACTACGATTCTCGATAAACCCAGAAGAGATGTACACAGAACCCGTTAAAGCCCTGGACCATCAAAACTAAAGTTTACCGATCGTCGTAAGTACTAGCGATGCAAGTCTCAGGTTAAGATCATATGCACCTACCCTGAAGCGGACTCCCATAGACACGCAGACATACTACCAATGGGATTCCGCGGGGTCTATCCAGAGCGAAGCTGTTTTCCGTACCATCGGTAAAACACAACCTCCTACCGCACTTGCATAAGTATCCTATACTTAAATATATGAGAACTATGCCGTTGTGCCCTCACAACATGCACGAGTGCAGTACTAGTCTATTCCGCATTATCGATGTCCAGTCTCGATAATACTACGACTAGGGATATTTAATGATTAAACCTTTATGGATTGATACTGTCTCATATCATCACAATCCGGAACTAATCATAGGGACTTTTACCATTTATATTCAAAGTAAATAAATTACAAAACGGTAAAAGGCAATTTCATTACTACATAGTTAATTTTGTACAATAATACAATATCATTTACAAAATAGTGACGCTATGGGTCATTACTGTCTAACAATCTCCCACTTGGCCTATAGCCAGTCACTCAAGCATCTAATACCTGAACTATGTACATGTCGCTCAAACTTTTCCCGAGGAATAGCCTTCGTCAGCGGATCTGCAATATTATCCTCTGATGCGATCTTTTCGATCTTCACATCGCCACGATGTATGATCTCTCGAATCAGATGGAATCGTCGAAGAACATGTTTGGATCGTTGATGAGACCTTGGTTCCTTAGCCTGTGCTATAGCCCCGCTATTGTCACAATACAATGGAACGGGCTCAGCTGCTAACGGAACTACTCCTAATCCAATTAGGAATTTACGGATCCAAACTGCCTCTTTTGCTGCTTCAGCTGCTGCAATGTACTCCGCTTCAGTTGTTGAATCGGCAACAGTATCTTGCTTGGAAGATTTCCAGCTCACTGCTCCGTTATTCAAGCAAAATATGTACCCGGTTTGCGACTTGAAGTCGTCTCTGTCGGTTTGGAAACTTGCATCATGTATACCCAGATACCTCAAGTTCTCCATCTCCATAGATTAAGAAAACATCCTTAGTTCTCTTAAGATACCTAAGGATACTCTTAACCGCCATCCAGTGATCCTGTCCTGGATCGGCCTGATATCGACTACACATGCTCAAAGCATAGGACACATCAGGTCGTGTACATATCATGGCATACATGATCGATCCGACTGCCGAGGCGAACGGAGTCCGACTCATGTTGTCTCTCTCATCTTGTGTTTTTGGACACATGTCCCTAGATAGAAGACGCCATGTGATGTTGGCAACAGTCCCCTCTTGGACTGATCCATGTTGAATCTCTTCAACACTTTATCAATATATGTACTCTGGGAGAGTCCAAGTAGCTTTCTAGATCTATCCCGGTAGATCTTTATTCCTAGAATAAAAGCTGCTTCTCCCAGATCTTTCATGGAGAATTTCAATGAAAGCCAAGCTTTCACCGACGTTAACATGGGAATGTCATTGCCTATAAGCAATACATCGTCGACATAAAGGACAATAAAAGTCAGTGCACTCCCACTAACCTTCTTATATACACAAGGATCATCTACGTTTTGAATGAAATCATATTCTTTTATGACCTCATCAAAACGTTGGTTCCATGACCTCGATGCTTGCTTCAGTCCATAAATGGACCGATTTAACTTACAAACCTTGTTTGCAAGTCTTGGTGCGATAAAACCGTCAGGTTGTTGCATATAAACATCCTCCAACAGGTTTCCGTTAAGGAAAGCGGTTTTAACGTCCATCTGCCATATTTCTCGTAATCGTAATATGCAGCTATTGCAAGCATTATCCGAATGGATTTAATCATGGCAACGGGTGAGAAAGTTTCGTCATAATCAACTCCAAGTTGTTGACGATACCCCTTCGCTACAAGCCTAGCTTTGTACGTTTGAACGTTGCCATCCATGTCTGTCTTCTTCTTGAAGACCCATTTGCATCCAATAGGCTTTACGCCTTCTGGTGCGTCAACCAGTGTCCAACTTGTGGTCACAAATTATTCTTGCTCTCATTGGAATCCATTTCGTATGGCCTCTTGCCATAAAGTGGATTCGATACCCTGTATCGCTTCCTCATACGTAGCCGGTTCAGTATCCTCAATAAGATTAATATCTACATGAGGTGAGATCAGGAATCCATACCTCTCAGGTATTACCCTGACTCTCTCCGACCTACGTAGCCCTTGTGTAATTGAAGATTGTGGTTCAGTCTCATCCTGGATGGACTGTTCATGTTCCGTTCTAGATTCAATGCCAGGAACAGTATCACTACGACTTTCATCGAGTTCTACTTTCCTCCCATACTACTAATCACTGCATTTAGGAATTCCTTCTCAAGGAAAACCGCATGTAGAGCAACAAATACTTTGTTCTCTTTTGGGTTATAGAAGTAATATCCTTTGGTTTCCTTAGGATATCCAACAAATAGGCATTTATCTGATTTGGGTTCAAGTTTGGTACCTTCCAAACGTTTGACGTATGCCCAGCAACCCCAAATCTTCAGGAATGAGAAACCTGGTTTCTTTCCTGTCCATATCTCATACGGAGTCTGTTCAACAGACTTTGACGGAACCCTATTCAAAATAAGAATTGCACTTTCTAATGCATGTCCCCAGAAGGATATAGGTAGCTCAGTGCGACTCATCATCGACCTTACCATGTCAAGCAAGGTGTCGTTTCTCCTTGTTCAGACACACCATTTAATTGTGGTGTTCCAGGAGGAGTCCATTGTGAAAGAATACCATATTCTTTCAAGTAATCTTGAAACTCATTACTTAAGTATTCGCCACCACGGTCCGACCGTAATGTCTTAATACTCTTGCCTGTTTGTTTTTCAACTTCGTGTCGAAACTCTTTGAATTTCTCAAAAGTTTCCGACTTGTGCATCATTAGATACACATAACCATAACGTGATGCATCATCCGTAAAGGTTACGAAGTATCGATATCCACCTCTAGCCTGGCTAGACATGGGCCCACAAACGTCACTATGAACGAGGGCTAACAGTTCAGTGGCGCGTTCACCTTTACCACTAAAAGGTGATTTAGGCATTTTGCCTAATAAACAAGATTCGCAGACGTCATATGAATTTGGATCAAATCCGTCCAAGTACCCACTCTTCGAAAGTGTGGATATGCGAGTCTTGTTGATGTGTCCCAGACGACAATGCCACAAATAAGTTTCTTCTTTTGGATTACTCATTTTGAGCCTTTTGTTTGTTATTTTACATTTTGGAGATTCATTTATATTCAAAATATAAAGACCATTATTTGCATCAGCACTGCAAATTTCTGCATCATTCATATATAAATAACACCTGGTGTTTTTAAATACAAAAGTGTACCCACTGGGTTAACAAAGATACAGAAATAATATTCTTAGTTAAACTAGGAACATAAATAACAGTTCAAAAGTTTAAGTACATGCCCCGAGGGCAGTTCCAAAACAAAAGTGCCTACGGCCAAAACAGCAACAGAAGTTCCATTTCCAACTCGTAGATCAACCTCCCCCGAAGCCAGTCTCCTGCTATCATGCAGATCCTGCACATCAGTACAAATATGAGAACCACAGCCAGAATCAAAAATCCAATTTTTATTAAGACTAGAAGTAGTCATATTTATCTCAATAACAAACATACCTGAGGCCGGTGCCTTGCCCGCCTGTATGTCCTCCTTATGTCCCTTGTTCATGCGGCAGTCACGCTTCCAGTGACCTTTCTTGCCGCATTTCAGGCAAACATCTTGAGACTTGTCCCTTGGCTTCCCAGAAGCCTTTGTTGACTTGGCCTTGCCTTTGTTCTTATGCTTCTTCTTCTTAACACCCCCAGTTGCCTTGAGCCCAGCTTTCGGCGTTTGAGATGTTGTTGCAAAGTGCGCCTCGCGCTTGTTGCCTTTCAGAAGTTCTTTCTCTGACTCCTTGAGAATTGACAACAACTCTCCAAGAGTGTCATCCGAATTCATCAGTTTGTAGTTGATGACAATCTGTTTCCAAGTATCGGGTAGTGACTGTAGAAGTACATCTATAGCCAGCTCAGACTCCAAGACTATACCCATACAAGCCAGTTCATCAATATCGGCTATCATTTGAGTCCCATGGACCTCAACAGAACTACCATCAGTCATACGGGTGCGAAAGATTCTCTTTACCAACTCGTACCTCGCCATCCGCTTATTAGTGCGGTGAAGATCTTGCAATCTTGCCATCATATTATAAGGATCCAAGTCCCTATTTTGGCGACGAAAGTGTTGAGTCATTGAAGCAAGCATGATCGACTGAGCCGTGTCACAATCATCACTGTGAGTTTTCCATAACTCCAGCTCAAGTGGCTCAGTGGGCTTAGGCCCGAGAGGTCTCTGAATCGTATACAGTATCCTCTCCGCCCCAAGGACTATCCTTAGGTTCATTTCCCAATCAGCAAGTTTGTCCCCTTAAAGACATTGTCACCCATGATGATGTCACGGACATTTACCTTGCTAGCCATCTTAACTACGATAGTCCAACTATCTAGTTAACGATAAAATGGGTACAGTCAAACTGTTACAAGAAAAATAACATTTTATTAGTCCAACTAATGTTAAAATTGACGAAATAAATTTTGTAAGCGCGTAAAGCTAAGTATCTGAATGAAATTGCAAACTCAATACTAGCCTCCCACTATTTTCTACAAGTCTCTAACCCTCTGTTGTTGAGTCTCGGGAAATCCAATTTCCTAGTGGGCTAGGATCCCGTTAAATAACACACAACCTTGACTTTGGCCAACAAGTTGTATGATATTTAACTAGGTAGATCTCGAAGATCAATTGGATCCCATCCAATTCCTAGATCCGGTAGGTGGACATCCAAGTCCGAAACATATATATCTAATACATACGTCAATGTATCCAATACATTTCCTAACCATTTCCTCTGAATCAACTAAGCCTTGGCTTTGGCACAACAAACCTAATGATTCCAGTTAAGCGGGACCCATTGACAAGGAAAGTTTCGTAATCAATGTCGATGGACAAGAAGTGATCTTGACTTTGGCCAACAAATCACAACTTGGACAGGACACCGATGTGTAACAAAACTCTCATGATTCAAACACATCCTCAATTGACAAAGGTCTTGACTTTGGCCAACAAACCAATGCCAATTTCGGATCTTGAGAAAGAATCATTCAACGGAAGGAAAATCGCTTAATATTGTTTGAGGGATTTTTCGCGTAATTGGCAACCAATTAATTTATCTTTGTTAGGTCTCATCATCATACACCCTTAAGCATGCTTCTAAAACATCATAAAGTGCATAAAGTAAAGTAATAGTGATATACGGATGGATATATAAACAACTTGTTCCTAGAAAATCACTCCTCTCCTCTCTCCCCTCGCTAGCACTATTCTATTTCTTCTACCCAATTACATAATACAATAAGAGAAACCTCATTTACATTGAGGGGAATTAGGTGAGAAGAGAATACATAGAGATAAAGAGATAAGGCTGGACACGCAGGTCCAATTTATAAATTCCAAATTTACAATAATTTCTAAAATTACCCTTCCCTTCTAATATCCATCCGATATGCACTATTCATACAACACATCCACATTCATTCATTCATTCAAGGCATGTTATACAACCCAATCAAATCCAATTAATTAGTCTTTAATTAGGTGACAATACAATGTTCAAACAATTGTTTGCATTTGCGCGAGTCCAACTCGTTTTGAGAATAAATACATATGGTATGAATTCACGAATTATATCGAACTACTCGTTAAATCCAATTTAAGTCGTATTCAATACTAATCCTATTATTTAATTCTAAATTAAATATTATACACTTTTATTGTGCTTTTATAACTTAGATTCCAAATCTAGTTCTATTGGGTCTCAAAGCCCAACTAACATCTAATGTCCGTTTAATTAAAGTCCGATGGGCTTTCTATTGATTTCATTAGGCTTGGGCCTTGGTCAATGTGGGTCAAACCCAATTTCCAAGCCCAATAAGGAATCACCCTCATTTGCCATAAAACCAATATCAAGCCCATAAGGCCCAATTAAACATAAAAGCCCATTTATTACATTTGGACTTAAATGGTGTGATTTAGGCCCATTTTGGATCCAATCCAAATGGTCCAAATCTACTTGGCCCAACCAAGCCCATTTATGACCAAATATAATAGTTTTAGGCCCAATTAACTAAATTTTAAAATTCCAAATTTTATAACTTAATTAATTAAAGTGTATTTTCATGATTAATCCTTTAAATCAATATTCCCAAAATATCAAATTAATCTATTAATCATATTTTTATCTTAAATACATGTCCAACATTATTTAATCAAAAAATCAAGTCCCTAATCATCATCAAGCATTCGGCCAAGGTGATTAATATGGTTCCGATTTCGTTTTCAATCCAATCAAGTTACAAATGATCATCTCCATATTATTTCAAGTCATCCAATGTCTTAAAATTAAAAAATCATCTAGTCCTCATGCTTGCATGTATTCGGCCAAGCCACTTTGGGGTTGGAAAAATTAATCCAATTTATTTTCCATGAAATTGATGATGTATAATCCATTTAACATACATCTAAGCATATTTAATCAAGCAAACTCATCAAATCATGCTTCAAACAATTTTCCCCAAATAACATCCTAATATATTTGCATGCATTTTTAGGCTCAATGATACCATTGTTGGAAATCTAATAACCATGTCCCAAGATCAAAAACAAGCAAAATATATATAAGAATGAACTAGATTGAAGTAATGGCGGAAACAATACTCACAAAAACCAATGTGGATGCAATGGATGAAGCAAAATTGCTCCTTTGTGCAGTGGGGAATTCGGCCAAGCAGTAAGAGAAGCTCCAAGCTTAGTTTGATCCTTCCAAGCTCTAAGATGAGTTTCCCATAACACCTTGTATGATCCCTTGATGTTGCTAGCCAAACTTGTGTGTTAGAGTTCCAAACAAGCACACTTTCTTCTTGTCTTGCCCAAAACAAATGAAGAAAATTGGAGAGAGTTTGAGCTTACTGTTTTCGGTATTTGAGAGAGGAAGAAGATCTGATTTTTGTCTCAAAAATCAATTTATATTTATGTCATAATTATATTAAATAATAATATAAATATAACACAAACCATGCAAGACTTAGAGTGTCTAACACTCAATTTCCATGCATTACCTTTGAGTGCTTTGTACACTATCTTCATGCATTGCATCTTGATTAAATAATGCAAATAATGACAAGTGTCATGTGGGCCCCACACGTTTCCAATGAAAGTGGGCCCACGTGCACTCACGCGTTCGGGTTCGATATTTCCGAAATATCGAGCTTACGTCGCGACGTTAATTAAATCGAATTTAAATAAATAATTGCGCCTAGCGAAATTATTATTTACGTCGCTAACGAATTAATTCTAAATTAATTCGTTTGCCCGAATTAAAATCTAATTTCAATTTCGCGTCGAAATCGAATTCCGATTATTATATCGAATATAATAATTTTACGATTAATTCTAAATTAATCGTTCTCTCTCTTTATACAGTACTTTATCCAAGATAAAGTCTCTCCGTAATTAATCCAAGATTAATCGAGTTTGAATCATACGTCATCGGTGAATCTTCGGGAAGCGACCCAAGAGACCTCTAGATATGTTGGCAGTAAATCCGGTTGTCGAACTATCCGAACACGTACGTACCAAGTACTACGTTTTTACCGATTTACAAGACAAGGTTAGCCTCTAGCAAAACGCCATGCCTACCCAATTCTCTAGAAATATTCTTACTGGAATATTAGATCTATAACAGGCGTAGTATACCGTAGTATAGTGTATATCGAACCAGTATCGGATGATCACATGTAAGGCCTGGGGCTGGAGATGTGTCTGCCCCGTACGATACACATATCGGATATCAAGCAACCAGTCTCTTTGAATCGGATAATCCTGACCTAGTCATATTATCCCGATGGTTGCAACCATTATAGAGTACTAGTTCTGAATCCCTCGCGATCATCATCTCCATATGTCTGAAGTGATACTTCCATCTTGACATCACATCCAATACACTACGATTCTCGATAAACCCAGAAGAGATGTACACAGAACCCGTTAAAGCCCTGGACCATCAAAACTAAAGTTTACCGATCGTCGTAAGTACTAGCGATGCAAGTCTCAGGTTAAGATCATATGCACCTACCCTGAAGCGGACTCCCATAGACACGCAGACATACTACCAATGGGATTCCGCGGGGTCTATCCAGAGCGAAGCTATTTTCCGTACTATCGGTAAAACACAACCTCCTACCGCACTTGCATAAGTATCCTATACTTAAATATATGAGAACTATGCCGTTGTGCCCTCACAACATGCACGAGTGCAGTACTAGTCTATTCCGCATTATCGATGTCCAGTCTCGATAATACTACGACTAGGGATATTTAATGATTAAACCTTTATGGATTGATACTGTCTCATATCATCACAATCCGGAACTAATCATAGGGACTTTTACCATTTATATTTCAAAGTAAATAAATTACAAAACGGTAAAAGGCAATTTCATTACTACATAGTTAATTTTGTACAATAATACAATATCATTTACAAAATAGTGACGCTATGGTCATCATCACTGTCTAACATATTAGCGATGGAAGTCTCAGGTTTAAGACCAAATACACCTACCCTGAATCGGATTCCCATAGACATATAGTCATACTACCAATGGGATTCCGAGGGACTCTCCGAGCACTAAGCAGTTTCCGTACCATCGGCAACACAAACCTCATTTCCACTTTCATAGCATCCATACTTAAATATATGAGAATTATGTTGTTACGCTTCCATAACACACACAGTGCAATACTAGTCTATTCCGCATTATCGATGTCCAGTCTCGATAATACTACGACTATGGATATTTAATGATTAAACCTTTGTGGATTGATATTGTCTCATATCTTATAATCCAGAACTAATCATAAAGACTTTTATCATTTATATACAAGTAATCTAATTACAAAATGATAAAATACCAATTTCCATTGTCACTAGTTAATTTGTACAAAAACCACAATGTCTTTTACAAATAGTGATGCTATAGGTCATAATTGTCCAACAGAGGTCATTGCATACGTATAATGCCTCTGTCACAGGTATCTGGATAATCCCTGAGATATTGATGTAAACGTCAAATCTCTTTAGGTATTATCACGTCGATGTTTCTATTAGCAATCTCTAAATAACACTCGGAACTTACTTCCGAAGTAGACTGTGGCCACAGATTTAACAGATTGCTAATCACATATGGACTACATATGCTCTATACACAGAACTGACGAATCCTATCTTGATACACACATGATATCCTGAGGATCGGTCCACACCCAACGAACATTTGGAGGTCTGATCTAAATATATCGGTGACGTGACTGCCATCTAAGTGTGGAGGATGTCTCATATATCCACAGTGGTATCTCAAGTCGAAGGACCACTATGCTACTCAACCTGAGAAGATTCTTATTGATGTTGGTTTACCATCCATTAAGAATCTTCGGTGAGTCATTTAGTGTTTATCCATTATAAACACATACACGTCTATACAAGTCTCCTAGACTCATGGTTCATTGGGATAAACCATCGGACCAAGTCTCGATATACGATATGTACCGGTCTCAGCCGATTTGACTAACCGACCCGTGTTAGTAAATCTTGACCAGGAACAGTATTTGATAATATACATTTAGCAGTGACACTTCCCAATGTCAATTACAAACTAGTTTTGTAACTGTGTACTGCATTATATATTATCGGGCCTTTGTCTAATATATACATATCACTAAACCACATTTAGTTTCAATCTAATAGTAATTAGATCGAATACGTATATAAAAACAAGAGGTGTAACCACTAAGAAAGTAATATCATGGAAAAAGGGAATGTTCGTATTCATTAATCAGACATAAATACGGTCCGGATTGGCGCTCTGAGCACCAACCCCAACACTTTTAATATTTCAAATTTAGAAATCTTACTTTTATAATATATAAATTATCATTATTACCAAATTAATTTATTTCTGGAATTAATTATGCCAAAATATATAAAACCATCTATGAAGGCGATGATAACTTTTATCTTTAATAAGTCCAGTTAAGTACTCAATTATGCCAAATAAATAAAACCAGCCATGTAGGCGGTAACAAAGTTTGCCGATAATTAATCCATAATTAAATTAAATATTTATCATTTGATTATAATTTATATATTATAATATAAGTGAGATTAATCTAATTTTTCATATTAAAAACTTCTCCATTTAAAAGCACAAAACTGAAATTAGCTACTCATATTTTAATAAAAACACACATAACTTTACTACTGGAATAAAAGAAATTACAAGAATGCTTTTAAAAAATAAAACACACAAGAGCTAGAACTTCATAAATTTTCAGAGAAAACTATAGAATTCGGGCTGAAGAAAATGAGGTGCAGAGCACCTCTTGAGGTGCTCTGAACCTCTTACGAATGCAATTGCTTTTGCAATTGCATTCTCCACCAAACATGTTGCATGTTTGGTGGCAATCCATTTCAGTGGATTTCCATAAAAATTGTTTAATAATTTTTTTTTGATTTGACAATGACTTTTACATATAACACACTTTGATTTCTTCTTCAATTTCGGTCGTGAAAACTTCAGAATTAGAACCTCTTGTGAGCTTCAAAGTTTTAGATCTTTGCGTCTTCTTTCTTCTAGAACTAGAATCACTTCAATCTGATATCGTGGTAAAAAGGTATGGCCAAAATACGAACATTGCATATGGCTGGAATTTCCGGAGTTGTACACTGTTAGAACGCCTTATTAAATTTCAGGCCTCCAAAATCCAATTATCAAGTCCATTTTTTCTAAATTTGCATCCAAAGTATTATTTCACCTACATAAAATAAAAAAAATCAGAATAAACTTAAACATAATTATTATTTAACAAATGTGCTTAATTAGTGTTTAATAAAACTATATGTGTAAAATGATTAATTTTTCTTTTAATAAATGTGCACTTTTTAGTGTTCATCAAAAACCCCTATACAAGCGCCACGGTTGAAACATATCATATCAAATTATAAAATCATAAAAACCATGTATAAGCACCGTGACAGAAACATATCATATCATATAATATCATAAACGATATCGAAATGTAATAAAAATAAAAATGTAATATTTTTGAAATAATGATTTTCCCCTATAACCTAAATATGCTAAAAAAAAAATCTTGATACAAACTTTTCAAAATACATAATGAGCGTCCACTGTTCATTCGCACGAACAGACCGGACAGTGTACGAACTATGTCAACATGGTAGTGGTCTGGACCCCATAATAAGCGCCCTAGCCAAGCCAGAACGAAACATAAACATGTTAGTGTTCTCTAAGAACATGTCCAAGATCATTTAAACATAAAAGATGTGTGAATACGTAAAGTGATGTAGCGGAAAATACTTACAATGCTCGGTTGAGTGGATGTAGAGATAACAAAAATTTTCCAACCTTTGTGTAGTGCTCCAAGATCCTCTTTGTATGAATTGTTTAGCTCCAAGCTTGAACTTAGAATTCCAAACTCTTGGATAGGTTTCCCTAACACCTTTGAATGACCCCTTTTATGTGCTAGCACTTAAGATTTTTGAAGCAAAAATCAAGTAACAAGAACCCTAGGTTCACGCCCAAGATGAGAGAAAAATGGGAGGAGGTTCACGCCCAAGTGGATGAAAGAGAGAGTGAAGAGTTTTTGATTTTCCAAAAATCATATTACCAAATACCAAAAGTTGGTATTAGTCTTTCACACATCAAATAAAATAATAGAAGTTACAACTACTAACAACTTCCATCAAGATAAAGTGACAAAGTTGACTAGTGATGTGACTTGTGTGTGGGCCCCATTTTAATTCAAAATCCGAGTGGGCCCGCAAACACGTTCCGGGCTCGGGTTCGTTAATTCTGAATTAACGAATTTTCCGTTGCGACTTAATTAAATCAAATTTAATTAAATAATTATGCTTTGCAAAATTACAATTAAAGTCGCTTGCAAATTAATTCGTTCGCTCGAATTAAAATCTAATTTTAATTCAGTTATGAAATCTAATTTTATTTAATATATCGAATATATTATTTTATCGATTAAAACCAAATTAATCATTCTCTCTCTTCCATTGAATTTTATCCCAGATAAATTCTTTCCGTAATTAATCCTAGATTAATTTTCTCTCTCATAATTAATCCTAGATTAATTCTGTTCTAGTCAAAAGTCATTGGTGCAACTTCAGGAAGCGACCCATGAGATCTATGGATATGTCGGCAGTAAATTCAATTATCGGACTATCCGAATACGTGCGTACCCCGTACTATATTTTTACCGATTTACAAGACATGGTTGGCTTCTTGCAAAGCACCGTGCCTACCAAATTCTCTAGAAATATTCTTTTAAGGAATATGTAATCTTTGTCAGGCGTAGTATACATAGTATTGTGTATCACGATCCAGTATCGATATCACATGCTAGGCCTAGGGCTGGATTTGTGGCTGCCCCGTACGAAGCATATATCGGATCTCTGGTACCTAGTCTCCATAATCAGATAATCATGACCTAGTCATATTATCCCGATGACTGCAGTACATAAGAGTACCTGTTCCGTATCCTACGTGATTATCATCTCCATATGAGTGAAGTGATACTTCCATCTTGACATCACACCCAATACACTACGATTCTCAGTATAGCCAGAAGAGGCGTACACAGAACCTGTTAAAGCCCCGGACGACCAAAACCAAAGTATACTGATTGTCGCAAGTATTAGCGATGCAAGTCTCAGGTTAAGACCAAATACATCTACCCTGATTCGGATTCCCATAGACACAAATTCATACTACCAATGGGATTCCGAGGGGTCTATCCAGAGCGAAGCTGTTTCCGTACCATCGGTAAACAGAACCTCCTATTACACTTGTATGAGTATCCAATACCCAAATATATGAGAACTATGTCGTTACTCTTCCATAACACGCACAGGTGTAATACTAGTCTATTTCGCATTATCGATGTCCAGTCTCGATAATACTACGACTAGGGATATTTAATGATTAAACCTTACGTGGATTAATATTGTCTCATATCTTATTATCCGGTAACTAATCATAAAGGGACTTTTATCATTTATATATCCCGGTAATCCAATTACAAATGATAAAAGAGCAATTTTCCTTTGTAACATAGTTATTTGTACAACAACACAATGTTCTGTACAAATAGTGATGCTATGGGTCATAATTGTCCAACAATACAAGCACCATAGAGGGTTAAAAATATAAAATCATCAAGCACCGTGACGGAAACAGATTTTTGAGCGACTCAACGGAAACGAGTTTTACAATTTTAAAACATCAAGATTATTTTCGAGTGCCGAGACTGAAACATATTATCAAGCACTTCGACGGAAACATATCGTTTAATCTCAAAATATGAAAATGTGAATCAAGCGTCGAGGCGGAAATATTTCTTTATCCTTTATAATTAAAATCAAAACATCTTAGAACTTTCTTTCTTCTTTCCTTTCCTTTTTCTTTTCAAAACACTTTTATGCCAAAAATCAAATACCAAGTTTTAAAAACATGGTTCAAAATATAAGTTCACAATTCAGACTATCAACATCATAGCATAACTCGTGCCCCAAAACACCTTGAATTCACATTTCTTACTTATACATATACCTATATAAACCATATACGCTTAACTTAATATACCATTACATATACATATATTCATAATACACAAACATAATAGATAATCCAAATCACACATATCAAATCAAAACCATTGCACATCATATCATGTACCAAAGAACAAATCAAATTACAAACATGAGCCCTATATAGTCTATGTGTAACAAAACATTTACTCAAACGATCAGATACCTTGTAGCTACAGTCACCGACACCTAAAATTTTTCTCTGATACCACAACTGTAACACCTTGTCAAAGACAGGATGCTAAAGGCAGGAGACAGGATTGACCCATCTCCATAAGACTCTAAATTTATAGAAAATTCGGCATGATAAATCCTAAAACTGAACAACCTGGATCACAATCCATCATCAAATAGAATCTAAGAAAACATCAAACAAATAAAAAGACCTCAGGTCCACATAAAACTCTTCAAAATCATTTCCTAAGCGCTCTATGCCCACATCATCTGTCAACACTTAAGGGCTTTGGTGCCTACAATATCAAAAGAATCAAAATATTTAATTAATTCATTTACAAACAGCATGCTTAGGACGAAAAATAAAATACTGATCACAAGTCCTATACCTCAGAAACTCTTCCCAGACCACTCGCGAGGGTGACTACCGCTTGGGTGATCCGCGCCTCATGCAAGACTTCCAAAGCTGTCGTGGTTGACCAATCTGGAAGCCAACCAGCAATACTAGCAAACTGGTTTGGTGTGAGTTTTAAAAATCAGTAAGTCACCATGTTAGTATTACAACAAACAAGTCAAACATATACAACAAACAAACAAAAATAGCATATCAGTAGTTTAACAGAATTACTAAATTATTCAAGTTTAGATTTATTAATTTTTATTATCCTTTTATACTTTATCATGACAAGTTCTCATATATGCCGATTTATTAACCAAACATTCAAAGCTCACAAAGTATCATCCTGAACATCACAGAACAAGTCATTTTATATCGAATCCATTTCCATTATATGGGACGTGGAGTCAGATTTATTATACTTTATTAACAATTAAGTATCTTTGAAATATCATCAAATCGATAAATTAAATATATTTCCTTCTATTCGATTCCAAACTATCTTTTATACCAAAACAACTCACTTTTAACTTCCTTTAATCATGGTAACCTTACAATACCTTGACATTCAAGATTCATATGCACTTACAAATACCATATCACATTTCTCTTATATCATTCAACAAAACACAATTTCAGGATTCTTACACCTATATATATACCAATACAACTTAGAAACACGTTTTAAACATCTGATATTCACATCAGTTTCAAATCATTCATTCATTTCACATAAGCATACACTATCCATATATGTTATGAGTTCTATCATACACATACATACATTCAGACATGCATACAATCATCGTGCAATCAACCACGAAGTAACACATAACAACCAATTCATCACAAAGTATATAATCAAACAACACACATATATGTCTGGCTTACACATACAATGCTCGTAAGGGATTCATTATCCATTTTAGAATATGTATGATTTGAATTCCGTCCGAACGAATTCCTAACCAGCTTGACTACTATACCACGAGAACATCAACAATCAAACATACATGCATGCATGCAAATCACGACACACCAAACTCATCGTACGACTTCTCATGTACAAGTACATCCATGTCAATCACTCCATGACATCATTCAAATATTCACAAAACAACCTATATTTCAACACATGAATATACATATTAATACGAATGCAAATTCCATAACTTTAATAGTCATAATATCTTCATTCACCGATCAAACATACATACTAGTTTCATATTTCCTATTTGGAAACCTTTAATACAGAGCTTAGTAATTAAATATTTTCATTCAAGAAATGTTTAGCTCACTCTCATTCCTTATCACACTTAAACCGTTTCAATCTCTATACAAATAACTCATATGTATAAGTCAATAACAATTTATTCATATTACATACACCTACATACACTAAAGCCAATTTAGAAAATCATGATTTGCTCCATTTACCAATTCTGTATATCCATACAAATCTTAACATCATATGCAAAATACATGTTCATATACTTATACTTTGACATATTTTTTTACATGCAGGCATTTATATCATTACTGATTCATACCATACGTACATTCATACATAGGTATAAAAAATAAGCACATTTCATATCTCACATCATATCATATTAATAACAAAGTTCCATACCTTTGGTGGTCGATTATCCTAACCATGCGTAACCTCGAACTTTGTTCTCAAGAATATCTCTTATACATTCTCCTCTTATCCTAAACACTTCAATCATATATATATATATATATATATATATATATATATTAAACTTCAATCAATTATTCAAGCACTCATCGCATGAGTTACTTATCTGGCTTCGCGAACGCTCCAGATCGTAGTCTAATCTACCAAAACAAATGGCCAAGCACCGTTAGAATCGTAACTTATGAAATTCTCACTTAACTTTAATAAAGTTCTGGATCTTTCCTGGATAACCAAATCGAGTCCGATTTTTCAGTTTCATTACTCTTAAAATATCATTACAAACTATTCCAAACTACTAGTTCACTTAAATCCTCGGTTACATGTTTTTAAAAAATCTTCCGAAAATATTTCCACAAACGCTACAAAAGGGTCCCAAACCCTCCGAACCTACCCAGATTTATCGAAATATTATCGTATTATCATATATAACTCACATCTACCATTAAAATAAAAAACACATCATTATACCTAAAAATCCACTTTTATCAAAAACTTGGATATTCTATCGAATCAACCAAACTTGTTCCGTTTTCATTCGGATTCTACCAAATGCTCATATTCAATATACTAATACTCAAATAAATCAATTTATATCAATAGGCTACTCTACGAAGCTACTTGAAACATTAGAACATTTAATGATAAACTTGAAATTTTTGAATTTTTACCGAGAGGTCTTATCGAGATTTCGAGGCTATAAACGGACTCCAAAAAACCTCAGAACGTGCTGGAATTGATGAAATTCCGATCAGAGTTACATTTCATTCATGGGTCACCATTCACCTATATAGGGGGTTGAGTTGAAGAGTTTATGAAGTTTTTCCGTTTTGACATTTTTGGAAACTATGAGTATTTATAGAAAAGTTTCTAAGAATTACATTAGGACCCCCGCGAAATTGAAATCAGGCCCTATCATGGACTTTCTCTCAGAAATTCCATTTTGGAAGCGTTCTGATGTAAATTTCAAAAAAATATTCAACATGAAAGTTGTTCGTCTTGGAAAAACAAGTCTGATGGTTCAAGAATCACCTCAATCAGAGTTCGTTTACTACTTTTGTAGCCGAAACAAAAGAAATTATGCATATAGTGATATAAACAGAAACCGCGTAACTGGTTCTCAAAACCACGCATTTTCCAATGCAACGAAACTTCACTTAAAAATATTTCAACCTATTTTTCAACACATAAAATCTTATTTCCGAATATCATTCAGTTCCAAATTCTAAATGTCAATTCAGAAATCGTCCAGATTCCTTACGAAAATTATTTGGGATATTACATACAGTTTGTCTATAACTAGTACAAATATGTACTCAATTATTCCAGAATATATAAAACCATCCATAAATGTAGTGAGTTTAAATTACTCTCTCATTTAATATTAGGTAAAGTATCATCAACTTTGTCAACCAAGATGAGATTGTTTACAGCGAATCAAGATACCCACAAATACAAGACAAGATTACATATTAGTCTTTAGATTATAATTTATATATTATAACATAAATAGGAATAATCTATATTATCATATTAAGAGTTTCTCCATTCACCCGGCAGAATGCAATTAGCTACTCATGATTTGAATAGAAACATGCATAATTTTATTAATTAAAAAAAAGAAATTACAACAAATGCTAAAAATAAAACAGGCAAGTGCAGAAACTCTACAAATTCTTAAGAAAAACGTATAGAGCAGGTTGTTGAATAAGGTGTTGAGCTCATCTATTTATAAAGGTACTCGGCACCTCACTTTGCAAAGTGATGGAAAGAAAGTGTCAATCCATTTTCGGTGGATTGGCATTTTCTCCTTATATATTTTTTTTAATTTATAATTTTTTCATCTTTTATGTTTTCATTTTTTTGTCTTTTTACTTTTTGTTTTGTTTTGTTTTAAATATTTATATAAAATACATGCGTAGTTAAATAATCATAATCTCATTTTGTCGTCAATCTAAACACAGTGAATATTTTCCAAGTCCGATTTGAATCTAGCTTTCATGCTCTTTTGGGTTTTGAAATTCAGATTTCATATCCATTTTCCCGTTGAGCATTCAAAGCAGTATTTTACCTACATGAGAAATAAAATTACAATAAAAATAAATAAAATATAATGTTAATTATTATTTCATATATGTGCTAAATTAAAGGAATTAATGAAATTAAAAGTGTAAGATGATTAATTTCTCTTTTATCAAGTTCATCATGTGATACTCTCATTAGTCGTGCATTATATATGATCGAATAAATGACACAACTTGACTATTTATGTGACAGTTAGTATAACTGTTTGACGGTTAGTGTACATTTAATATTGTAACATCCCGCTTGAGCCAGGATGTTATCATCCGGAGACAGGGATAACCTATCTCCGTATGCCTCTATGAATCTACTAGAAGCTATAACGATCAGAAATCTCAACTACTGTTATATTGTGGAACGAGTGTCACATGATATAAATTTTGCATAGATAGACACATGTATACTCATGAAATAACTTTGGGAACAATCAGAAAATTCTTCGAGATTTCGATACGAGATA
>SKCR01032423.1:0-21207 GCA_019454045.1 Zanthoxylum bungeanum
ACATTGGATGTATTGGCATATATAAGATATATGTCTCGGACTTGGATGTCCCCCTACCGGATCTAGGAATTAGATTGGATCCAATCGATCTTAGAGATCTACCTAGTTAATTGAATTTGCAATAGTGGGAGGGTTAGAGGCTCGCCGAAAAAAGTGGGAGGCAAGAATTGAATTTGCAATATTCGTTTAATTACTTGCCATACGCGCTCAAATCAAATATCATTCGTCAAATATAAATTAAATGTTAGTTCGACTAATATTTAAATGTTGTTTTAATTAACAGTTGGAATGTATTCAAATAATTCATTTATAGTTGATTTTATAATTGGATTATAGTAATCAATATAATTGATTTTAATCTATTAAATTATAGTTGATTAAATAGTTGGACTATAATAATCATTATAATTAATAATACCGAAATCGTTGATTATATAGTTGGACTATTAGAATCAAGATAAAATTGAAAGATTGACATTTAAAACATAATCCTATGGAAAATGTATTTAAATGGTTTAATTTTCAAAATTGGGAATAAATTTCAGGATGGTCCTGGAAAGATAATAAGTTACTTTATTTGATAAAATAACATATTAGGCCTATGCCCGGAGTTAAGCAAATAGTAGAGCATAATCTTTGGAAGATTAATGTGATGATAACTTTAGTGCTTAATCCATTATACTTACCGCAGTAGACTCCTTGATTTCTTTGTCAGAACTAAGGGTTAGATCCTTAAGTATGATAATGAAATTGAAGGATCTTCATAAATCTATACTTAGATTTTAGAAGTACTAAAATTGCAATAAATAGCTCTTGGAGAGTTAATGACAATTCTCATGGAGACAAAGTCAAACTTTGCAATAGGCAAGTAGCGCAAGGCGCACCTTACTTCGATATTCTAGAAACCCAAGGCTTGGCCAAAGGCTTCTGGAATATGAAATGGGCAAAGGAAAAATCATTATATTCTTCTAGGAAGAAAAATGACATATCCCAAAATGTCTGCCTAAATTGTGGCAACGAGATCGCGGAAGCGTGACTGCCGTTTGGACAAAGCATACATGAAGGAATTGAAGACTGGGCAAGGCTCTGACTTCAAATATGTTTGTCAACATTATGTTCACTACTAGTATTAACATTAGATTTTAAATACTTAGTGTAGAACATAAAATATATGCAATGATGTTCAAAATCTGCTATGAGCAGGATACTGACTTCAGATGAGATTTATCTGCAAATTGGAAACGGGATGAAAGTCGCTGTTTCAGCCGTAGATACCTAAGTTTATGAACTACCTTCGGGTGTGTACTTAAATTAGGAAACTGTTATAATGTAACTAGTGTGACTAGAAACATCATCTCTATATCAGTGTTTAACCCGCTGCGGGTGAACCTTTATATTCTAGAACACTAAAGTGTTTTATTATATAAAGATGATATTGAGATATACACATTAAATGTGAATAACAGCATTTATATTTTGAATATAAATAAAATCTCAAACATATAACATGACAAACAAACAGTTCAAACTGATTTGATCAAAAGAGACTAATTGTGGCATTGTTGTCTGGGACACAATCAAACAAGACTCGTATATCCACACTTTCGAAGAGTGGGTACTAGGACTGATTTGATTCTATTCAAATAAAGTCTACGAATCTAGTTTATTGGGCAAAGTGCCTAAAATACTATTTACTTGGTAAAAGTGTAAATGCCACCAATCTGTTAGCCCTAGTTCATAGTGAAGCAAGTGGGCCCATGTCTAGCTATGTTAGAAGTGGATATGAATATTTCGTGACCTATACGGATGTGGCATCGCGTTATGGTTATGTGTTTCTTTTGAAACACAAATCGGAAACTTTTACAGTTTCGACACGAAATAGACAAACAGATCGGCTAAAAGTATTAAACTGTCACAGTAAGACCATAATGGAAAATACTTAAGCAATAAGTTTCTCAAAAACTTGAAAGAGTATAGTATTCTTTCAATGAGGACTCCTCCCGGAACACATCATTTTGACGGTGTGTCCGAACAGAGTAAACAAATTATGTTAGACATGATAAGGTTAATCATGAGTCGCTCTGAGCTACCATTTCCTTCAACGGATAAGCATTAGACAGTGCAAAACTTATTTAGAATAAGGTTCCATTAAAATCTGTTAGACAGATTTCATATTAGATAAGAACAGGAAAGAAACCGGGTTTCTCATTCCTGATAATTTGGGTATGCTAGGCATATGTTTGGATGATACCAAACTAAAACCCAAATTGGATAAGTACCAATTATAGGTTATCCTAGGGATACCATAAGTATAGTACTTATACAACTCACTAGAGGACAATGTAATTGTTGCTCGGCATGTGGTTTTCCTAAGAGGAATACCGATGTGCAGTGGTAAGTGGGAGAATAGTAAAACTCGATGAAAATCAGAGTAATACTATTCCAGGCACCAATTCCTTAATGGAACACATAAATAGTTCATCAAGGATGAAACTATACCATAATCTTTGAATACACAAGAACCGCGTATATCGGAGAGAGTCAGAAAATAACCTGGGGTATGGGTTTCTGATCTCACCTCATAAAGATGTCTATCTTATTGAGGAACACCAACTGACTACGTATGAGGAAGTGATACAAGGTATCGACTCCCTATTATGACAAAGTGTCATAAGTCCAAATTGGATTCCATGTATATCAACAAGTTTGGATACTAGTTGATGTACCGCAAGGCATTGTGCCTATTGGTACTTATAAGTCTTCAAGGAAGACATACATGGATGGCAACATACCAACGTATAAAGCTAGGCTTTTAGTGGAAAGGTATTGTTATCAACATTGTGTTGATTACGATTCAACCTTTCAACTGTTGCCACGGTAAATCCATTTGGATAATGCTTGCTAATGCTGCATGTTTCATTTGTGAAATATGTCAGCTTAACGGGAAAATCGCTTTCCTGAAAAGGAAACCTTTAGGAGGATGTTTACAACATCCTGTCGATTTTGTCGTACCAAAACTAGCAAACAAGGTTTGCATGTTATTCGATCCATGTTTGGATTGAAGCAATCATCAGGTTCTTAGAATTACCGTTTTGATGTAATCATAATAGTTTAGGATTTAATTCAAAACGAAATGATTCTTGTGTATATAAGGAGGTTAGTGGGAGCGCAGTGACAGTGGCTGTCCTATACAATAATGATAATATGTCATTTCTTGGAATGATATTCCCATAAAACTATCGGTGAAGCTTGGCTTTCGAGAAAATTCTCTGTGAAATTCTTGGAGAAACAACCTTTATTCTAGAATAAAGATCTTCTGGGAAAGATTAATAGTTTTTGATACTCTCCGAGAAATCATACATTGAAAAATGTACGCGAGCTGGTGTCTCATATGCTTTGAGCATATGGATTCACAAACAGGCCAATCCTAGTGATAGTCACTGGATTGAAGTTAAGAACATCCTTTAGTATCTTAGAGAACTAAGGATGATGTCTTAAACTATGGAGAAAGAGAACTTGAAGTGACTGGGATCACTACTGCAAGTTTCCTAAACCGATAAAACGACTATAAGTCGCACAACGGTACTATACAGTTTGAATAACGGTACAGTGAGCTGGAAATCTTCCAAGCAAGATACTGTTACCGAATAAACAACAAATGCGGGTTATTGCTGCAGCTGAGGCAGCAGTAGAAGCCTTCTAGGTCGACAACAAATCTAATTAGATTAGATATAATTATGTTAGTAGCTGAGCTAGGCTGCAGTGCAGGCTAAAGAATTAATGGTCTCATCAACGATCCAGATACATACTTCAATATTCATCTGATTCGTTCGGATCATACATCGTGGCGATGTGATGATCGAATAAATCGCATCAGATGATAATCATGCAAATCCGCTGAAGAAAGCATTTTCTCAGCAGTTTGAGCCAACCGTACATAGTTCAGGTGGTAGACACTCGAGTGACTGGCTATAGGCCAAGTGGGAGATTGTTGGACAATTATGACCTATAGCGTCACTATTTGTACAGATCATGGTGTTGTTGTACAAATTAACTATGTGACAAAGAAGATTACACTCTTATCATTTGTGATTAGATCACCAAGATATATAAATGATAGGAGGTCCTTATGATTTGTTCCTGGATTGAGAATGATATGAGACGGTATCAGTCCACGAAGGATAAATCATTAAATATCTCTAGTCAGAGTATTATCGAGATTGGACATCGATAAATACGTAAAAGACTAGTATTACACTTATGCGCGTTGTGAGGGCATAACGGCATAGTTCTCATATATTTTGGTATATGATACTCATGCAAGTGTAATAGGAGGTTGTGTTTTACCGATGGTACGGGAAACAGCTTCGCTCTGGATAGACCCCCTTGGAATTCCATTGGTAGTATGACTATGTGTCTATGGAAGTCCGAAATCAGGGTAGGTGTATTTGGTCTTAACCTGAGACTTGCACCGCTAATACTTGCAACAATCAATATACTTTGGTTTTGGTCGTCCAGGGCTTTAACCGGTTTATGTGTACGCCTCTTCTAGGTATATCGAGAATCGTAGTGTGTGGGTGTGATGTCAAGACGGAAGTATCACTTCAGTCATATGAAGATGATGGTCACGTAGGATACGGTACTAGTACTCTTAAGTACTGCAGTCATCGGGATAAAATGACAAGGTCAGGTTTATCCGATTATAGAGACTAGTTACCAGACATCCGACATGTGCTTCGTACAGGGCAGACACAATTCCAGCCCCAGGCCTAGCACGTGATCATCCGATACTGGATCGACATACACAATACTACGTATACTACGCCTGATATAGATCCTTATATTCCTGTAAGGATATTTCTGAAGAATTGGGTAGGCATGGCGCTTTGCTAGAAGCCAACCTATTCTTGTAAATCGGTAAAACATAGTAATTGGTACTTACGTGTTCGGATAGTCCGACGACCGAATTTACTGCCAACATATCCGGGGATCTCATATGATAAGAGATAAATTCAAAGCTGTGCAGTTATGGTTGATGGTAGTTCATTTGCGCTGGTAGAACTTATATGATAAGAGATAAATTCAAGTGAAAGTGGAAATCCTAAACGTGCCAAAACTGTCAGGACTACATCAGTAGTTTGAGTTTGTCACTGACAAGTGAAGCCTTGATATGCCTCTTTGTGAACGTGCCAAAGCTATCATAATGAGTAACGGTCATGACCAAAATCAGGAGTCACAGTGAGTGTGATTGACAATGAGTTGTCTACCTGTGAATATACGTAGGCGAGAACGTGCCAAAGTTGTGAGTCGAAATATATTCACGGGGTCTACTTCCCATTATGGAATTCGATTTAACTATTAAATTCTCATTTTCCGTTGGGGATTACGGTATTATGTAAAGTAGTGGGAGACACTACTGGGTTAAAATTCATAACTAAGGCAGTGTGTAATATTATGAAAATTATCACGTATGTTTTCCTTATTCTATATTGTTGATAGAATTAAACTTCTAATCCACTGCATGCATATTATATATATATGTTTTCTGAATTTCCTTATGGTTTCAGATTTCTAGAATAGGTTCTAGATTAAGAGTAGGCTTGGATATTGTTAGATTAGTCAAAACCATCGAGAAATGTTGTTACGATTTTCTTAAAAAATCAAGATGGTTAGTGACTTAGTTACTAAGTCACATTAGCTAATCTAAATAGATATATGTTTAAGAATATAATAGTCTAGAGAGAACAATTTCTTTTGTAGTAAGAATTGATGACTTGCATTAAGAAAACCCCATTAGGTATTTGTTTATCTGATAATGATGTTTCTTGGCTTTAGTGACCTCTAGAGGTAATGTGTCTGACACAATTGCTAATCATTATTTGTAATTTTTGTGGATAGTTGAAGGCAAATTATAAAGCTATAAAGAAAGAAGATGTGTATAGTTGTGTGTAGAGAATATTGATTCTCACAATATGACAACTATAGGTATTGGATACCAGATCTCTCGTCTAGTTATTTGAAATATTGTTTAATAATTGTTTTGATATTTGATATCAGAACTTGCGACTATTGGATAGTTACTTGTTCTTTATAAACAGTTGTTACATATTTTAATACGACTAGTAGTGTCATTGATATAGAGATAAACATTAAGAAAATATTCGGTTAACTAAATAACTTAGAACAATTTTTTATGAGATTTTATCACATAAGCACTAGATGCTTATTCCGCATGGTAAAAGATGGTCTGATACGAGATCATACCATATATCTTTATCCATTTAATGAATATTGTATTCAGGATGTGATTAAATCTCATTTAACCAATGATTGTCATTGGACCATAGATTTATTAAACTAATACATTGGATGCATGTAGTTTAATGAATTATAAATTTCCTTGGAGAGTTTTCTTTACTTCGTAACTTAGTTAATGAGTTGTCATGACTTAGTTACATGTTTCTAAAAGAATACACATTGAACGTATTAAATGGTTCGAGAACTTTCAATATGTTTCTGATGAAACGCGAATAAAATATTTTGACTGGTTCAAAGATATTCGATTTGAAGTTTTGAAAACTATATCTTTAAAATTCATCATGAGTCTTTGAATTGTTCAAAGATGTTTGATATGATCAAACATATGAATTTATGGCAATTAGTTCTAAGGTTATTCAATGAATATGATTCTTACTCAATATTATTCTTCTACGATTCCATCGTGATGGAATTGGTCAGTGGGAGAAATCAAATCTTATATGATTTGATTCATTTGATATTGAGTGTTACCGAATTAGTTTCAATACTCTTGGGGATATGCTCCAGTGACACTAATTCAATCATTTTAATTAAGTTTCCATTAGTTTCTACAGTTACGTATATGATATGTATAGGTAGAAAATTCGAATCTTGAAAAGTTTGAGATTTGAATCTTTCTTTTGTATAATGGTTATATAATTGAAAAATACTTGCTCCTCGGAGGTACAAGTAAAAGTTTATCATTTGTTATATTTAATAGAATATTGTATTCTATTTGATAGAATATCTTTTCTACGATCTCGAGTAATAAAATTATTTTATTACTTGGTGTGTAGCATTAAATGTTAACGATTGTAGAAAATATTTGACTTATTGAAGTTAAATGTGGAGAGTGATAAACTATAAATGGAACTACATAATTAATAAGATGAAAAGACCCTTAGAAATCTTCCATATAAGTCCAATAGGATGTCATAATCATGTGCGAATTATTTGATACTAAATGGTTCTGTTGTTTACTTATCTAAGAAAATTATCATATAACTTATAGTGTGAGCGATATTTGATATCGATTTCGGAAGTTAGCATTTAACCATAGATCTAAGATTATTTATAGCTTACTACGATCAAGTTTGGAACTTGATTGAGCTCTCGTTATGAATCGTTCATAAAATGTGCAAATTGTTTGCGCATCAAAAGCAAAGTGAGCTAATCAAAGGTTTGACCTTTATAGTATGACAGTGAGAAAGGTTATACTCAGCAATCTATTGTAGATTCTGAGAAAACTTATCTCCAGTCACACTAATTGAACAATTAAGGATCTGTTGGTTAATGTTGTTATTAAACTATGTATTTTAGCTAGGAATATAAAGTGAAGAGATCCATTGTGATTTCTTTGCTTAAAGAGTTTATTCTGGAATGGCCCTGGAGTTTGTATTTTGTTAAGATCACAGTTTGATATACCAGCTTATAGAGCTTATTGTAGACTCAGATGAGCTTTCCGAATATCTATGTTCTCTAATTTTGATATTAGTCAGATTTTCTGATTTTATCAAAACATAGAGAATACATATGTGATAGTAGGGTTAGTGGAAGCGTACATATTTCTTTCTAGTATTGTATATCCTAACGACATTATCATTATTAATGTAAAAGATTTAAATAAGTCTTATTTTCTCCATGAAAGCAGTGGGAGTAGTCTATGTTATATTTGATATAAAGTTTCATATACGATATAAAACAAGAGACTTGTGAATTACTCCCATTAATCGTGCATAAGATATGATTTAATAAATGACACAACAAGACTATCTATGTGACAGTTAGTATAACTGTTTGACAGTTAGTGTGTCTCTTGTATATAGTATTCATCTTTCTTAAAGGATGATTCCTTTGTCGAAAGATAAATTGATTAGAATGTCTAGTCATTTATGCATCATATGATGATGACATAATGAATATTATATTATATGTGATTAAAAATATCAATTTAATCGTAATTGTTATGAACTATTTTGATATGTTATAGACCATAAGATGTGTCTTGAAACATGTTTTTTGTTATCTTGGAGATATTAAGAACGAGTTTCTTATTCATGGAGAATATAGTCTGCAACCATTAGGATCAAATTAGTTTTGAGTCTAATTATGACATTAGATGATCTATGACATATAGAGTCAGAAAAGATGCAATGGAAGTGTCACGGTTGATTCTACTATATTAGTGGGATTAGTTGTAACTTATGAAATATTGACTTATGAAGTTACATATTGACCTTATAGATTAAAAGTTTTGATATTAGTGTTGTGCTTGCGGTTGTTTCATAATATTTGGATTAGATCTCTAAATACATGGACAACTTAGTATCTATAGCACAATATTGATGTCGTAGCTGAGGCATATTGATAAGGGAAACGATTGGGTTATACAATATATATGAATGATGCTGGCTAAGGGAAACGATTGGGTTTATTGGACAAAATCAATATGTTATAGCGAGCTTACTTGTTGCTGCCTACCTCTTGAGTGCTAGGTCAACTCTTGAGGACCATGCGTATGTGCGTATGTAATATATATTAGATGTGTATATGATACCGTGGATTGACACTAGAGCAAATGGAAGAAATTGTTAGGGTTGATGCTCGGAGTGCCAATCCAGATCGTATTTATGTCCGATTCATGAATACAAACAAGTCCTTTTTCCATAATATTACTTATTTATGGTAGTATTTCTTGCTTTTATATACATATTCGATCTAATTACGATTAGATTGAAACTACATATGATTTAGTGATATATATATATTAGACAAAGCTCCGATAATATATTTTATAGTGCGTAATTACAAAATAGTTTGTAATTGACATTGGGAAGTGTCACTACTAGAAGTGTATTATCAAATAAAGTTCATAGTCAAGATTTACTAACACGGGTCTGTTAGTAAAATCCGCTGAGACCAGTACATGTCGTATATCGTGACTTGGTCCGATGGTTTATCCAAATGAACCATGAGTCTCAGGAGACTTGTATAGACATGTAGGTGTTTATTTGATAAACACTGAACGACTCACCGAAGATTTCCCAATAGATGGTACACCAACGTCAATAGGAATCTTCTCGAGTCGAGTAGCATAGTGGTCCTTCGACTTGATATACCACTATGGATATATGAGATATCCTCCACACTTTGATGGCAGTCACGTCACCGATCTATTTAGATCAGACCTCCGCATGTTCGTTGGGTGTAGACTGATGCTCATGATATCATGTGATTATCAGATAGAATCCGTAAGTTCTGTGTACATGGCATAGGTATCATGTACGTATTTGCGATCTAGTAAATCCATGGTCGTGGTATACTTCGGAAGCGATTTCCGAGTGTTATTTAGAGATCGTAAATTTAAAAGTTGACTATATTATACCTTATAGATTTGACGTTATTATCTATATCCCCGGTATAATATTGATAGCCTGTGATAGAGGGATTATACGTATGCAATGACCTCGACTTGCATAGTTTAACGAGATTATCCGTGGTCGTCATAATTCATGAGTGGGTTTATTATGGACACGAAATTGGATTCTGTGACGGATAAACCTAAACTTAGAGAGTCCCACAATATGAAGTGTACTCGTTGAGCACTTAGGCAACGCGTTATGAATAATATAGATTATTTATATTACTTCACCGGATTAAATGAGTTAATTCGAATCGTTTAAACGGTTAAACGAAAATACATGTATTAAGGGCATTTCGGTCAATTATAATTAATGTGTATTTATATTTGATACAATATCTGATTTGATACATATTAATTAATTGTCAAATGAGATTTTGACACATGCCATGAATTTATGTATTTGTAATTTAATGTAAATAAAAATACATATATAATAATAATAATCGCATTAATTAATTATTTAAATGTTTAAATGTTAAATATCTAGATAACTAAATTATATCAATATTACATAATTGTTATGCAATATGTTTTATTATTATTGGTTACATGTGGCATGATTCTATTAAGATTAAAGTTTACAAATTGGATTTGTTAACTCAAAGCTTATTATTATTTAATTTTGATTAAAATGACCAAATGACCATTTTACCCCTCCAAAGTCGGTTTGGCCTTGTTTTTAAAGTCAGAAAATTTTATTTTCTTATTCATAATACTCCATGGCCGAAACCTCCATGAAAGAAAAGCTCTCAAATTGTTGGAGGAATAAAGGAAGAAAGTGAAGAAATCAAGAAGGAGGTTTAAGGAAATTAGGAGATTTTACGGTAATCTTCAATAATCTTAAACTTAGAAAGCTTGTTTCTTGTTCTTGAACATCTAGAATAGTTCTAGGATTTCTTCCTTTCTTAGATTTTGGGGCCTTTTGATTTGGAGGATGGATTTGGAGGCTAAATGCATGTGTGAAGTTTGATTGGATAATATTAGTGTAATATTTGTTCAATTTTGTCATTTGATGACTTGTTGCTATTCTAAAGTGTTATGACCACTCTTGTAACTCCTAGAATTATTCTTGAGTTCTTCATTTGTGGTGACCTTGGTTGGTGTAATTATTAATATGATTAATGTTGAGAAAATTGGATTTAAAGCATGAAAAATGATAATGACATAAAAAAAAGTCTGGCCAGACTTTGGTGAGATGTATACTCTGTTTTGTTTGATTATTTTTTTACTATTAATTTAACGATCTCTGAACATTTATGTTTATTCGTTTCCCCTTTCTTTACTACCTTTGTTATTAATATGTTGCGCTTTTATGTTTTTAAACTGTTGATTGCATGATTTTGCATTATAAGACATGACTTTGCCTCTCTTCAAACCTGAGTATGGTAATGACATCAGTAAGAGACCATTCCGAACCCAGACGGGTTTAAGGTCGAACCTTGCGAGGGGTGTAGTGTGGTCTTAAATCATTCTCATTGTTTTATACTGAATAGCGATTCCTTCATTCTCCGATTAATCCCCCGTGGGCTATCCAAACTGCACGCCAATAGTATCATGGTCATCGAGATCATAAACATAGCGGTAAAAGTAGCAATGTTTGTTTCCTTAAAGTTGCTTAAGTCTTCAATCAGTCAAGTCAATTTAATTTAATTTCTTCAAATTATTCTAGTTGAGAATAATTTTGGGCAAAGAAAATGGTTACATGGTACTCTATACGACGTTAGGACCGGTAATTTTAAGCATTTGTCAAGGGCAAGGGTTACATCATTTAATAATTGCCAATGGTTTCTTGTGATACATTCCTAGGTTTATTAGACAAGTGGAGAAAAGCATACCAATCAAAAATAATAATTAGTGAGGAAAATTAATTCTCTAGTTAGTCTTGTAGTTGCATTAGAATTTGACATCGAAAGGCAACAAAATAATACGAATTTTTTGGTTTTGTTAATGTACTCTCGGTATCTATATCAAGGTATATTAAAATTGAAATTTGAACTATCGAACTTAAAATAGGAGCATTAATTTAGAAATTTCAATTTCTTGTATAAATACCGGGTAACTGTAACTATCCCCTTCAGTTCAGACTTATATGATATATTCACAATCCCACTAGAGAGAGTTTCCATGTACATTCTTTTTAGAATATGCTTTTTGAGTTGATGGTGAGTGTGTGAATTTGTATAAAAGTAGAAGTAAACTAGTCCAATCCAATACATTAAGATTCGTAATATGGGGCTCATAATCCACACCGACCTCTATTGAGCAATAACCATATATATTTATTATGCAATTTGATACCATATGAGATTCGACTTGTTTCATTACTTTCATATTCATTTTCTTGACTATATGTGCCCTATGCATGGCCCAAAAGCATAATTGGTATATTGAATTTAAGATGGCTAATGAAAATAGAAGAATAATTCTTAACTACTAAGTGGTAAATGTTGGAAAAATGCTCCTAGTAAGCATTTTGAGGTACAATTTTAAGCATGGTCCACTTCGTGTTAGTGGTTGTTTTTGAGTGATTCGGATACTCCTCCGTGAGTAGTTCGGAATGGTATATTCATATGCTTAAAATGGTGCTTGGGTGAATGAGAAATTATTGCTCAAAGTTCACCCATTGGTGTTGGAAAATAAAGATAAATTACCTTGTCCCACATGGGAAAGCTAATAAAGGAAAAGTGTGCTTATATATGATTACTCATATGTAGATGGGTAAGTGTTATAAGGATAGAGGCTCTCTCTACGTGCGCGCGCATGGGGGTGCAAATCAAAATCCGAACAGGCCTGACTCGTGTGCACCCGCGCGTCCTGCGTACACGAATGCCGGACCAAATTGTGCGGGCCCGGCCCAGTTAATTTTTCCAAGCCTTTTGAAGTTCCATAACAGTTAATTTAATTCTATTAATTAACTTGGTGGTTACTTCAAATGAAAGGCCTCCCACTAATGTGATTTAATTGGCATATTTATTTTTCTTCAATAAAAAGGGCAGTGTTTCGTTTTTGACAGAGAACACACAAGACAAAAAGAAACACACAGCTTTTGTTTTAAGAAAAAGCATTTTTCCTCGGTTTTCCTTTGTTTTTTGGAAGAGTTCGAACACTTTGTGGTTCGTTGGAAACAAGTTTGGTGGTGCCCATACTTGTTTATTTCCGTTGCATCCTGGGAAACAAACGTCTCACGTTCTACTGCACCTTTCGGTAGGGGATGAATTTGTTTTAAGGAGATTGTTGCCACATCAACAAGCCTCGGAATAGTTAAGCATTGGGTCTGATCTTGTTTGCTGGTTCGGTTCTGACTCAATTACAGGCATCAAAGGCTCGCAACTTCATCAGGATCAGACGTCTGAGTCAGGGACTAAGTTCAGAGGCAGACACATCGCCGAATTTCCTCTTCAGGGTCTGCTTTCAGGGTCAGCCGCAGCCGCATATTTCTTTCAGAGTCAGGGTCTGACGCACATCGTCAGGGTCTGAAACGTCGTGAGTCTGCCTTCAGGGTCTGTCGCCAGATGCACTTCGCTCAGGGTCTGAATCGCCATCTGGGTCTGAATCATGCCTCATCGTCTACTCATCAGGGTCTGCTCAACAGGGTCTGAACCTTATCGTCAGGGTCTGCTCATCAGAGTCTGAGTCTGACTAAGGCTGGTTTTGGGTCTCCCAACTACCCATCAAATATTTGTAATAGTCTTAATATAAAATTCGTTCTGTGGATATGGAAAACAGTCCAAACACAGTTGATTTGAATATGGCAGTCTCTTCGGCTGGCCAAAATGTTATGGCAGCCTCTGTGGCTGGCTAAAGTGATGTGGCACCCTCTTGGGCTGGCCAAAATGCTTCAGCCTCTGGGCTTAATTTGGCAGCCTCTATGACTGGCCAAAGTGTTGCTGCCTCCATGACTAGACAATCTGTTGGACATGTGAGCCATGTCAATCATGCTAAGGAAAAACCTGAAAAATTCACTGGTCAGAATTTCAAAAGGTAGCAACAGAAAATTTTTTTTCTACTTGACCACGTTGAACCTTGCGAGGTTCGTAAAGGAAGATGCTCATGTACCCAAAGAGGGTGAGATTGATATTTAAGTGATCAGTGTCATCGATGCTTAGAAACATTCTGAATTCCTATGTTTGAATTATGTGCTAAATGGGCTAAGTGATTTCTTGTACAGTGTGTACGCCGGAATGAAAACAGTTAAGGAGCTTTGGGAATCCTTAGATCAAAAATATAAAACTGATGATGCCGGTACTAAGAAATTTATCGTAGGCCGTTCCTAGATTTTAAGATGGTTGACTCCAAAACTGTTTTAAGTCAAGTACAAGAACTGTAGATTATTCTAGCAGAAATTCATGCCGAGGGGATGGTTTTAAGTAAAACCTTCCAAGTAGCCTCGATAATTGAGAAACTACCACCTGGTTGGAAAGATTTCAAGAATTATCTAAAGCATAAGCGAAAAGAAATGAACATTGAAGACTTGGTTCTTAAGCTTAGAATTGAGGAAGATAACAGAGTATCTGACAAGAGAGGAATAACTCACGAGGCCAAAGAAAATGTTGTTGAACATGGCCATAAGAACAAGAACCTCAAGAACAAAGGGTCAAAGATAGTCTCTAAAGGAGGAGTTTCCAAGAAATCCAAATTTCAAGGAAGATGCTTCAACTGTGACAAAATGGGTCACAAGTCTTCTGAGTGCAGACTGCCGAAGAAGAAAAAGAACCAAGAAGCTAATGTGATGGAAAACGTGACTCAAGATGTTTCAGACATTAACCTTTCTGCTGTGGTTTCTGAGGTGAATCTGTGGGTTCTAACCCAAGAGAGTGGTGGATTGACACTGGTGCCACTCGACATGTGTGCTCGGACAAGAGCATATTTTCTTCATTTGAGCCTGCTGGTAATGAGGAAAAAATATACATGGGAAATTCAGCAACATCTGAGATTGAAGGTCAAGGAAAGGTGATTCTGAAGATGACCTCAGGGAAAGAATTGACTTTGAATAACGTTCTGTATGTACCAGAAATATGAAAGAATCTTGTGTCTGGATCACTTCTGAACAAACACAGATTTCAGATGGTGTTCGAGTCTGATAAAGTAGTTTTGACTAAAAATGGGATGTATGTGGGAAATGGTATGTAACTGATGGGCTCTTTAAGCTCAATGTAATGGTTGTTAAATCCAAGAATATCAATAAAGCTAGTTCTTCTTCTTATATTGTTGAGTACTCTAATCTGTGGCATGGTAGATTAGGACATGTTAATTTTAATTCATTGCGGAAATTAATTAACATGAATCATATTCCCAATTTTAAAATTGATAACAGACATAAGTGTGATACTTGGGTTGAGGAAAAACTAACTAGATCATCATTTCATAGTATTGAAAAAAACTCTGAACCATTTGATCTAATTCATACCGATGTATGTGATTTTAATTCAATACAATCGAGAGGCGGTAATAAATATTTTATTACCTTTATTGATGATTGCACAAGATTTTGCTATGCGTATTTGATGAAAAGCAAGGACGATGCTATAGAGAAATTTGTTCTCTATAAGAATGAAGTTGAGAACCAACTGAATAAACGAATTAAGGAGTTAAGGAGTGATCGTGATGGTGAGTATGTTTTTCCTTTTGAATCACTTTGTGAACAAAATGGAATCATACATCAAACCACAGCTCCTTATTCACCTCAATCCAATGGGATTGCAGAACGGAAGAATCGTACCTTGAAAGAGATGATGAACGCTATGTTAATCAGCTCTGGCTTACCTCAAAATATGTGGGGAGAAGCTGCCTTATCAGCTAATTACCTTTTAAATAAGGTATCACGGAAAGAAGCAGGGAAAACTCCTTATGAAATGTGGAAATGGAGAATACCTTCCTATAAATTCCTACGAGTGTGGGGGTGTCTTGCCAAAGTAGTCATTCCTCCACCTAAGAAGGTGAAGATAGGACCAAAAACTGTTGATTGTATTTTCATAGGATATGCACATAACAGTAATGCTTATCGATTTCTTGTGCATGAGTCTGATATACCAGATATTCACAAAAATACGATAATAGAGTCGAAGAATGCATCCTTTTTCGAATACGTTTTTTCTTGTAAAACAAATTCAAATTCAAATGTGCACAAACGAGCACATGAGACTATCATTGAAGATAGTCAGGACCAAGAACACATAAATTTTCCAGAGGATGAACAAGATGTTGAACTAGAACCAAGACGTAGCAAAAGAGCTAGAACATAAAAATCATTTGGTCCAGATTTTCTGACATTTTTGCTAGAAAATGATCCTCAAAGCTATAACAAAGCTGTAAGGTCAGCTGATGGTGCTTTATGGAAAGATGCCATCAATAGTGAAATTGAGTCCATCTTACAAAATCACACCTGGGAGTTAGTGGATCTTCCTACAGGGTGTAAACCTTTGGGGTCCAAGTGGATGTTCAAAAAGAAAATGAAGGCAGATGGATCAATTGACAAGTACAAAGCAAGACTTGTAATTAAAGGCTACAGACAACGTGAAAGTCTTGATTACTTTGATACTTACTCTCCTGTAACGAGAATAAATTCCATAAGGGTGATACTAGCGATTTCAGCTTTGCGCAATCTTGAGGTACATCATATGGATGTGAAAACAGCCTTTATAAATGGAGATTTAAATGAAGAAATCTACATGGAACAACCTGAAGGCTTTATAGCTCCAGGACAAGAAAAGAAAGTTTGCAAGTTAGTAAATCCTTGTATGGATTGAAACAAGCTCTGAAACAGTGGCATAAAACGTTTGACGACACCAAGTTGGCAAATGGTTTCAAAATCAATGAATGTGATAAATGTATCTATGTCAGAGAGATAGAAGTTGGCTATGTCATTTTATGTCTCTACGTTGATGACATATTGATTGTCGGGAGTAATGTTAAAATGGTGAAATCCACCAAGAATATGTTGAAATCTAAGTTTGACATGAAAGACATGGGTCTAGCAGATGTCATTTTGGGAATAAAGATCTCGAGAAGTCCAGATGGACTTATTCTTGATCAGTCGCACTATGTGGATAAAATTCTTGGTAAATTCAACAATGATGATTCTGCTGTGGCAAAAACTCATTTAGATGTGAGTCTACATCTATCAAAGAATAGAGGATAGGGTATATCTCAAGTAGAATACTCTAGAGTGATTGGGAGTCTGATGTATTTATCAAGTTGTACAAGGCCTGATATAGCCTGTACAGTAAACAAGCTCAGCAGATATACGAGTAATCCAGGGGTTGATCACTAGAAAGCAATAGTAAGAATACTCAGGTATTTACATTTTACTCGTAATTATGGGTTGCACTATCATAGATATCCAACCGTAATCGAATGATACAGTGATGCAAACTGGATATCTGATATAAAAGACTAAAAGTCTACCGGTGGCTATGTGTTTACACTAGCAGGTGCAGCTATATCATGGAAATCCTCCAAACAGACTGTGATAGCCAGATCTACAATGGAATCAGAATTCATTGCATTAGATAAGTGTGCTGAAGAAGCATATGGCTGCGAAATTTTCTAGAGGATATTCCAAGTTGGCCTAAGCCAGTGCCAGCGATTTGCATTCATTGCGATAGTCAATCTGCATTTGGAAGGGCACATAACAATATGTATAATGGTAGGTCTAGACATATTCGTCGTAGACACAATACCGTTAGACAATTACTCTCTACTTGAGTTATTTCGATTGACTATGTAAAGTCAAAGGATAATATTGCGGATCCGCTAACCAAAGGGTTAAACATAGAGTTAGTTGTGAAATCATCGAGGGGAATGGGACTAAAGCCCATTAGATAAATGTTTATTACGAAGGAAAACCCATCCTTGTTGACTGGAGATCCCAAGATCTAGGTTCAATGGGACAACCTACTCGTAAAAGACATAATTGGTTCACTGTGGGGTGACCGGCGTAAACACACACGTATAACGCAAGCGTACGTATCGTTCAAGTAGTATAAAAAGTATCGATCCCATAAGGACTTAATATCTAAACTATTAATTTTATGAAGTCAAATGATTACTAGTATCTAACAGATTGATTGATTGATTTGAAATGGTGACGATTCTAAATTTAAAAGCAAGTAAATACGATTATCGAAAGTAGGTTTTAAGAAAATTCAATATTAAAAATTATCTAGGGTTGTGATTTCTTTTAATATCATTTTAAAGATGAAGTGGTTATCTTAAAGTTGGGTAATATATTGATTTATTAACCTGGAACACTAAATTATGTAAAAGCCTCTTCTGATGATCAATTTCAAATACCTAGTATAATCCAATTGAACCATATGTTTATGTCAACCAAATTACCTAGATTCATTAAGATTAAGTTCCAATGGCTACCCACGCCCGACAGGTATATTCCTATCTTGTAAGGAAATCTATTAAAGGGTTATCTATCCTCAAGGAAGATCGTGGGCTATTAAGTCTAAGGCTGAAACCTAAAATCCCTATGTCTAGTTCATTTTAGATTTACCAGATCAATTTTATTAATGGCCAGTTAATGAAAAAGCATTAAGATTAAGACTCAATAAATAAATTTTTATAATACCCAAACTATAATCTAACCCCTATAAACCGGTGATATTAAAAGTCATCACAACCCCAGATAACTAATTTAGTTACAACACATAACTAGGGCTAGTAAAATAAAAGACACATAAATAAAAATACTGAAAAGTAAATGCGTTAAAGTAAATACTGAAAGGTGAAAATAAAATGCTAAGGTAAAATGAATTAACTTCTACTATTTACTATTTAGATATCTCCCATAAAATAATATATAAACTTGTGATAATATTACCAACCGACCAATCTGGCGGTATCCTGATTAAGTCAAATTAAGTCCACCAACCATTAAGGCGGTAATATTTGTCCATAAACCAGCCATAAAGGCGGAACCAAAATTAAATTACCAACCGACCAATCTGCGGTATCCTTGATAGTCAGGTTTAAACCAGATTAAAATTAAATACCAACCGACCAATATAGTGGTATCCTTTTTAAGTCAAATTTTAAATAGTGAATATATTATTTTTAAGGGAGATTAATCTAAATAGCAATAGTAAAAGAATTACTTTTCACCCTAGCAAGGGGAAGTTACCTCATCATGGTGAATAGTAAAAACTGTAAAAAAAAAAAGTAAAGAAAGTAAATTACTATTATTACAGAACGTAATTAAAATTAATTACAAAACTAAAATTAAAGAAAACTTAGAGAGGGAAGAACTCCCTATTTACATCAAAGAAATGGGAGGGAATGGTTCAAAAAAATCTGAAATTTCGAGCTCAATTTATAGGCACGGATAGGCCTCGGGCGTCGCGACGCCAAGAGCTTCGGCGTCACGACGTTGGAACAGTGATTCGTGGCATGCTCTCGGCTTGACACGTGGCGATTCGGATAAGAGGCGGCTGAGAGCTCAATTATGATGCTGACGTGGCGATGATATGGCGACACGTGGCGAAATTGATTGTCGACACCGTATGATTGCGACACGTGGCGACATGTGTCACGCTGTGATTGGCTGATTATGACGTGGCATGTTGACTCGGTTGACCTGTTGACGTGGATGATGATGTGGCAAGACGCGTGGTAGAGTTGACTCGTTGACCGGATGACGTGGTGACACATAGGATGACACGTGGAACACGTAGAAATAGTAATTGTCGGCACCGTAGGATGATGACACATGGCACGGCACACGTTAGCAGATCGGCTGTGATGGTGACACGTGGCACGGCGCATGTTAGCAAAGTCAAACTTCTCAAATTCTGACCCGTTGACCCGGCGCACGTTAGCAGCTCTGGTGCACGTTAGGCGTCGCGACGCCAAAGGCTTGCGCGTCGCGACGCGCCAAAATTACCAAAAATGGCCTTTTGCCAATTTTTCCTGTTTTGCTCCAAATCACCTCCAGAATGACCTGAAACTTTATTTATCTACAAAATAGCACAAACACACATCAAAATATTCACAAGACTCAAGAAACTATACAAAATATTAGGTTAAATGAGTGGGAAATAGTGATATATAAATACCACTCATCACACCCCCCAACCTAACATTTTGCTAGTCCTCGAGCAAAACACAGAATAACATAAACATCTTTAAATTAAATTTAACTAAGCCACTTCGTAGGGATCACGGTGCATTTAGCGTATGCAACAAGCCTTTAAACCCCTAGGTGTCCCTAGTGGACGAGTTGTAGTCTCGTGAGGGTTTACAAAAATGACACCCACAAATATTTTACAAAAGTAAAAAGGTAGTAAAACTAATGCACACAAAAGTAAAAAGACAAGCGAAAAGAGAATAAAGAAGTTAGTAACTAATCAGGTGAAACTTCTACTCCAAGTTACTAGTTGTTTTGTTTCATTCTATATTACCAAATAAGTAAATTCTCCGATTATATTTCCTTGTCAACATAATATTAAACAACTCATTTTGCCCACAACAGTCATAAGTGCAGTTGATAAGAGAGAATTTTTATCCTAAAGTTCTATCAGATTTCACATCTTTTGCAGTAATGGAATAATTTTTCTCATTTTTCTGATTTTTTTTCTTTGATTTTTTTTTATTTATATACAATATCTTCCATCTATGTAACGAGTGTTAGGTCGGTGGCTCCCAAACCAGTTGGCTTAGGGCAACCAGTGTTAAGACACCCCTACGGACTTAATTACTCAGACTTCAGATATATATATTTTTTGCAGCATCTTTGATCCATGTAGCGAGCTTTGGGCCAGTGACTCCCAAACCAGTTGGCTTTAGGGCACTAGGTGTTAAAACACCCTTACAGACTTAATAACTCGGATCTCGGACTTTTTTTTTTATTCCATCACTTTTTGAGATGCTTCCTCCAATTAAACTATAGCACTGAATATTACAAAACTTTCAATTACAGCTCATGTCTGTATGTTTCCATGTATGTTGATAATACCTGTCAACTGAGCATATAAAGATCCATTTTAGTCAGTATTATGGAGAATTCACAAATTAAATAATTTAAAAGGAAATAAACAAAAATTAACTTGTTTCGAAATAGTTTGAAATACGTCTCAGGAGTGGAAACTCCTTACTCAGCTATCTCTTACCAATTTCACCTTTTAGTCAAAATAAAACACAAAAAACACAAAATATTTTTGTAATTTTTGAAAAAAATTTCAATTTTTTTTGTATTTTTCGAAAAATTTTGGACTAAAAATAAAAACAACATACAAACTAAAAAATAAGGTATTAATCAACTAATTCCCTCCCCCAAACCTAAATGAGACATTGTCCCCAATGTCTTAAACAGTAGAAGAAGAGTTTAGAAAATAATACCTGGTTAGCAGAAAATCTACAGGAATTTAAAGGTTAAGATCCAGATTAATCCGATGCCGCCTCTTACCATGATCGTCCTCAGACCAATTATCTTTGAAAGAATAGGGTCAACTCGTGGTTCATAGGCTATGAGTTGGTCTATT
>SKCR01032424.1:0-21859 GCA_019454045.1 Zanthoxylum bungeanum
TATTTAATTAAAATCTCTCCCTCCCCTCCCCTCCCCTCCTTTGAACCAAACATATATTTAATTAAAATCTCTCCCTTTTTCCCTTTTCCTTCTTCCCTCGCCTTCCTTTCCCCTTCCCTTATCTCGATTATTTCCGCTTCCTCCCCTTTTTTTTTTTTAACCAAACAGACCTGAATAGGTTAATCACGTTACAAGTCCCTAACATTTCAGAAAATTAGTCATTTAGTCTCTTATGTAGTTTAAAAATTATTTAAAAAAATTCACGTTATATATTATTATTATTTTCTCCTTTTAAAATACATATATAATTTATACCGTGAATTATATATTATATATGTATTTTAAAAGATTTCCACATGATTATTATATAGATAGCATTTATATTTACTTAAATTTAACATGATCAGAACACGAATAATATGAATTGTTATATTTATATGGAATATCATAGCTATAAGAACGGTTTAAATAGATTCAAGAAATACAAATGTTGATTGAATAATTATCCTAAACATTAGAGGCCAAAGACTCTAGATATCAATAACTAAATATTTTGTGGGCAGTGAATAAATATTAAATACTGCACATGTATGGTTAAAGTGCTTAAGAAAAGTAATTAATTGTTTAATTCAAATTTTCTGATGGGCTTAATCCCCTCTAGTACCATCAATTTTACAATTGAAAAAGGTCGCTAGCTTTAACTAACAACTAAATTTTACCGCTCTTTTATTTGAGGGAAATTATCGTTTTCCCATCCCAAAAAAATTGTAAAAATTCAATCTTACTCAAAATTTTTTAAAATATTCAATTTTTCACCCAAAATTTAAAAAATATTCTTTTTTTCATTCAAACGTTAACACCATTAGAATTGTGTTGATATCATGAAGGTATTTCGGTCATTTGATAATGTTAAGGTGGAAAAGTGAACGATCTTTAAATTTCGGGTGGAAAAATGAACACTTTTTTATATTTAGATTATTTTGGATGAATTGTGAATTGTAAATATTATTTTAAAAGTTAAATGGATATTGTTTAATTATGAATGTTATTTTATTTTATTTTGAATGTTTAAATTAAATAACTTAATTTTTTTTAAAACTACAATAATTTTGATTTTTTACGGATTTGGATATCCGAAAATCCGCACAGATAATACCTCATCCAAATCAACAAAGATGTATGTAGATCTACATCCGGATTTATGTATATCCAGATCTGCATTTTGTCAGACAACCTTTTGTCATTTTTTTATAGTCAAAGTTATATTTTCTCATTCATTTACACTCCATGAGTACTTTAGTCAAGCGAATTTGTATCTTGATCCGTACATATCTTAGAAATTTAAATATCAATTCGTATTTTTTGAATGTGGATCCATATTTTTCGGATCTTTTCAAATATAATTGTCATCCCTACATATATAAAAACTTGAAAATTCATAATTCTTCACTTGACATTTTTCAACATCTATTAAAGTGTTCTTTTTTCCACCCAAAACTTAAAGAGTGTTTATTTGTCCACCTAAAGTTCAAAGAATATTCACTTTTTCCACCATGACATTATCAAATGACCAAAAATATCCTTATGATGTCAATAAAATTATAACGGTGTTAATATTTAGATGGAAAAGTGAATATTTTTTGAACTTCGGGTGGGAAACTAAATATTTTAAAAAAATTTGAGCAAAACTAAACTTTAACCATTATTGGGGTGTAAAATTGATAATTTCCCTTTATTTGAAGGCATTGCGGTCTCCTTTATTGAGCAATAAAACATCCAATGCACATCCAAGAGCATACTCCAATGCACATTCACTTGTACTTTTTATCCAACTGATATTTATTTTTATCCTCATATGGTACGTTTAGTAGATAGTATTACACTGAGAGTATAAGTCAGCTTATAAATTATGAAGCAAACGTTAGAGTATAATGTAGCTTCAAAAAATAAGCTTATATTGTGAGATTATGATTTTATGAATATTAACAATAACGTTAATAGTAGTATTAACTCATGTGTTCGGTGGAGCATTAAAACGCTAGCGAAATCCTCCACCAAATAGAGCCATACGGTTCAACAACTTGCAAGAAAATTTATATTTGAAAGCAAAATTAAATATTGGAATAAACTCATAGTCTAGTAATAAAGCATGTTTTGTTTTTTTAGGGGTGTGCGGGCTTGAGTAACTCCAAAGAGATCTGTAAGATTTTTTTCCTAGATAAAAAATGTGATTTCAAACTTGAATTTGGTTAAAATTCAATTTAAATTAAGAGCCTACAATCTAATTTCTCATCACTTGGCCAAAATGGTTTATAGTAGCCACTGTATTGGTTTTTGGATGGAGGGCTGTCCTCCACTTATCAAGTGTAACTTTGCAACGTAATGAATATTATTTACCTTAAAAAACAATTTTCCTTCTGCACATTAATTCCTTTTTTTAGAGAAGATTTTCTTTTAACTATTCCAAGATAAATCCAATATATTTTAAATTTAGATATTTAAGTTGCGTCATAACAGAGTTATTTAAATATAATTTCTAAAAATTAATAAAAATCAATCACCTTCCACCGATGCATTGAAAAAAAAAAGAGTAGATAAAAATTTATACACAACTTAGCTAAGAGGTTTATTGGTGGATGAATTTGGGCATCTGTAACGAGTCCATCCGAACTCGGTCCAATCATATCATCAACATGTCATGATAATATCATCCAGGAAGGTTATTCCTTTGATGATTATCCCATGTGTGTATAAGAATTTAGACATGTGCATGGGAAGTTCATTAACTTCCTATGCAACCACCCTTTAGCCTCCTATGAAAGGAAGGCAAATGTGACAAGAAAATGTTGATGAAGAATAGACTTCATATATCACAAAGTTCTCCACAAAAATAAGGTACAATCATGTTGTGATTACATGTTTTTGATTCTTTTTGTATGTAATCAAATACTAGACTAATAATACATGCTAGGTTATGTTTTCTTGGGATTTTCATTATTTATTATCTATGTGATATTAATATATTACCAATATATTGCCTGTGTACTTTTGTGTTCATTATACTGATATTCTTTTCTTGTATTTGTTATAGGAAAATAATGGCAATAATAACGACGACTCCCCATGTAATGAGGACGGATAGTCACAGACTAAAGGTTGCCCAATTTCTTCGAAATCTGGAAGAATATAGGTACATGAAAATGATGATATGATCTCCCACATCATTAAAGTCAATAAAATGATGCAAGAGTTATTTTGGCAAGGAAATTGGATAAGCCGAAATAATAGAGTCAAGCTGCTATGTGAAACTCTCCCTAAGATATGGCGTAAGCTAATTTTTTTCGAGGGAGAGATTTTTTTATCTGAATTTTGGAGCCTTTCACTGATCTTATGTTAAAAAACTAAGGAAAACAACCTCACAAACCACCTTAAATCTCTCTAGTAGACAAAGCTAACAACCAACCAAGACTGTCAAACGTGTTCTCAAAGTCGAGATACACATAAGGTAAGACCTGAGGGCCCTTAAATCATGATTTCACATTTATTATTTGGCACAATATCTTCGGACGAACATAATGTATGTCCGGTCGGACATACACTAGTCGTAAATTAACTCCGGCCGTACATAGGCTACATCTAGCATCATGTTTTCATGTGGTATATATTATGAAAAGCCAGACGTAAATTCTGTAGCTGACTCCGAATGGACGGTAAAATAGTTTGAACTTTGGACATAATTCCACGTACTGAGGGAGGAATGGTTGTTTATTTAATGTGTTCTTCCATAGGCTTTTTTACTGTCTTTGTGTTATTTAGCATGATTCGAGCCGTTTATTCATTATTTATTCTACTAGCATGTTTTCCTTTCTGTTGTTTGTCTTTTTATTATCATCGCATGTATTTTTATAATTCTGGATTATAATGTGCATCTAGTTAGACTTCCAGTAAACCCGACCGGAGGTATATATTATGATACATGTTCGGCCAACCATGTCCATGTCTAGCCAACTTTAATCAGTTCGTATGGATTTATCAAGCTTTGATTACTGTTTTTATTTTGATGTTTGCATTCATGTGTGCTTTAAACTGTTTTGTATGATGTTTGTATTATAAGACATGATGATACTGCTTTCAAACCACGATATTATACCGGCATAAGTAAGAGACCATTATGAACCCAAACAGGTTTAAGGTCGACCTTACGAGGGGTGTAGTGCGACCTTAAATCGTTCACAGTGTCTTATATTCAGTGGGCACTCATTAACAATAACGTTAATCATATCATCAACATGTCATGATAATATCATCCAGGAAGGTTATTCCTTTGATGATTATCCCAAGTGTGTATAAAAATTTAGACATGTGCATGGGAAGTTCATTAACTTCCTATGCAACCACCCTTTAGCCTCCTATGAAAGGAAGGCAAATGTGACAAGAAAATGTTGATAAAGAATAGACTTCATATATCACAAAGTTCTCCACAAAAATAAGGTACAATCATGTTGTGATTACATGTTTTTGATTCTTTTTGTATGTAATCAAATACTAGACTAATAATACATGCTAGGTTATGTTTTCTTGGGATTTTCATTATTTATTATCTATGTGATATTAATATATTACCAATATATTGCCTGTGTACTTTTGTGTTCATTATACTGATATTCTTTTCTTGTATTTGTTATAGGAAAATAATGGCAATAATAACGACGACTCCCCATGTAATGAGGACGGATAGTCACAGACTAAAGGTTGCCCAATTTCTTCGAAATCTGGAAGAATATAGGTACATGAAAATGATGATATGATCTCCCACATCATTAAAGTCAATAAAATGATGCAAGAGTTATTTTGGCAAGGAAATTGGATAAGCCGAAATAATAGAGTCAAGCTGTTATGTGAAACTCTCCCTAAGATATGGCGTAAGCTAATTTTTTTCGAGGGAGAGATTTTTTGATCTGAATTTTGGAGCCTTTCACTGATCTTATGTTAAAAAACTAAGGAAAGCAACTTCACAAACCACCTTAAATCTCTCTAGTAGACAAAGCTAACAACCAACCAAGACTGTCAAACGTGTTCTCAAAATCGAGATACACCTAAGGTAAGACCTGAGGGCCCTTAAATCATGATTTCACATTTATTATTTGGCACAATATCTTCGGACGAACATAATGTATGTCCGGTCGGACATACACTAGTCGTAAATTAACTCCGGTCGTACATAGGCTACATCTATCATCATGTTTTCATGTGGTATATATTATGAAAAGCCAGACGTAAATTCTGTAGCTGACTCCGAATGGACGGTAGAATAGTTTGAACTTGGGACATAATTCCACGTACTGAGGGAGGAATGGTTGTTTATTTAATGTGTTCTTACATAGGCTTTTTTACTGTCTTTGTGTTATTTAGCATGATTCGAGCCGTTTATTCATTATTTATTCTACTAGCATGTTTTCCTTTCTGTTGTTTGTCTTTTTATTATCATCGCATGTATTTTTATAATTCTGGATTATACTGTGCATCTAGTTAGACTTCCAGTAAACCCGACCGGAGGTATATATTATGATACATGTTCGGCCAACCATGTCCATGTCTAGCCAGCTTTAATCAGTTCGTATGGATTTATCAAGCTTTGATTACTGTTTTTATTTTGATGTTTGCATTCATGTGTGCTTTAAACTGTTTTGTATGATGTTTGTATTATAAGACATGATGATACTGTTTTCAAACCACGATATTATACCGGCATAAGTAAGAGACCATTATGAACCCAAACAGGTTTAAGGTCGACCTTACGAGGGGTGTAGTGCGACCTTAAATCGTTCACAGTGTCTTATATTCAGTGGGGACTCATTAATTCTCCAATTAGTCACATGTGGGCTAATTATACTCTCTATGAGCTGTGAGCTCAATAGTGTCGTGATCATTAAAGTTATAGGCATAGTGAGAAATCTTACTTTGCTCCTATAGATGGAGACTTCACTGGGGATAGAGATTCGGCCTCGAAAAAATACCTTGTAGTCTTTGTGGTGAGATTGAGGTTAACCGTTGTTGGGGTTTTGGCGCGGGTGCAGCGGAAGCTCGCGATTCGGGTGAAATCGTAATTTTAAAATTTTTTAAATTACCGAATAAATTATTCAATATCCAATATGAATAATTCATTCATATTTCACCTAAACATATTTATCTGATATCAAATAGCGACATAAATAGTTACGAAACATCGCGAAACTTTTACGAAAATATTTTCCGCAAAATGGTATAAAATGCGTTTTTGACCGAACCGACTACCCAATGCACATAGGGGCTACCCAGGTTAGCCCCAACAGTACTAGGGCATTTCATGGGCTGCCCGAACAGTGACCAATTCACTATTTGGGCAGCGGTCACCCGGTAACGCCGTTTTTTTACCGTTTTCGCATATTTCAACTCCGAAATAGTTTCCGGCAATTGTTCCAATACCCAAAACACATCCAATATATTTATATGACATAATTTTTATCACTATAAAACAATTTTTCCAGATCTGATTCAGAAGGTAAAATTATCAATATTTCATGCTTTAATCCAATTTTCTTAACATTAATCACAACACCAATCCAAGCCACTGTTGGGGTTTTGGCGCGGGCACAGCGGAAGCTCGCAGTTCGGGTGAAATCGTAATTTTAAAATTTTTTAAATTACCAAATAAATTATTCAATATCTAATATGAATAATTCATCCATATTTCACCTAAACATATTTATTCAATATCAAATAACGACATAAATAGTTATCAATATTTCATGCTTTAATCCAATTTTCTTAACATTAATCACAACACCAATCCAAGCCACTGTTGGGGTTTTGGCGCGGGCACAGCGGAAGCTCGCGGTTCGGGTGAAATCGTAATTTTAAAATTTTTTAAATTACCAAATAAATTATTCAATATCTAATATGAATAATTCATCCATATTTCACATAAACATATTTATTCAATATCAAATAATGACATAAATAGTTAAGAAATATCGCGAAACTTTTACGAAAATGTTTTTCCGCAAAATGGCATAAAACGTATTTTTGACCGAACCGACACCCAATACACATGAGGGTTGCCCTGGTCAGCCCCAATAGTATTAGGGCAGTTCATGGGCTGCCCGAACAGTGATAAATTCACTGTTTGGGCAGCCGTCACTCGGTTGGCTCAAAAGTCACCTGGTAACGCCGTTTTTCGCCGTTTTCGCATATTTCAACTCCGAAACAATTTCCGACAATTGTTCCAATACCCAAAACACATTCAATACATTCATATGACATCATTTTCATCATCATAAATACAGAATTTCTAGATCTGATCCAGAAACCAAAAATGTCAATTTCTTATGCTTTAATCTAACTTTTTCAACATTAATCAAATTAATCACAACACCAATCCAAGCCACCACAATTAAAGCACCCAAGAACAATTCTAGGCATTACAAGAGTGGTCATAACACTCTAGAATGGTAACATATCATCAAATGATCAAATTGAACAAATATTACAATAATATCATTCAAATCAATATCACAAATGCACCAAGCTTTTAATTCCATCCTCCAAATAAAAAAACAACTAAATTTATAGAAAATAAGAAACCTTAGATTCAATCTAGATAATCAAGAATCATGAAACATGCTTTCAAAGCTTAGGAATATTAAAGATTACCTTTAATCTCTTAATATCCTAAAGATTTTTCTTGATTTTTCTTCATTTTCTTCCTTGAATCATCAAACCAAATTTGAGAGGTATTTGGGGATTGATTTTCAGCCATGGCTTCCTTGAATGCAAAAAGAAAAAAATTTCTCTTTTGAAGACACATGACCGACTTACCTAAGGGTATTTTGGTCAATTTTGTAAAATTTAATTTGATCCAAAATCAAATTAATAAATTATGCGACATGTTACCAATTAATAAGCATGTGTGATAACAATTATCACAAATGTTGAATTAAATATAAAGTTGAAGTAGTGAAAAATCAAATTTAACACTTTAACCTTAAATTTAATGCCAAATGTAACCAATAACAATTAAACATATATTCCATAACAATTATGAAATATATATATAAATTAATCATTTAAATATTTAACATTTAAATATCTAAATAATTAATTAATATAATTATTAATCCATATGTATTTTATTTACATTAAATAAAATACGTAAATAAGTGACATGTGTCAAAATCTCATTTGACAAATAATTAATGTGTATCTAATCAAATATGTATCAAATACAAATACACAATAATTACGATTGACCAAAAATGCCCATATGCATGTGTTTTCGTTTAACCGTTTAAACGATCCGAATTAACTAATTCGGTGAAGTATTATGAATAATTTATATTATTCATAACGGTTGCCCAAGTGCTCAACAAGTACACTTCATATTGTGGGACTCTCTATGTTTAGGTTTATCCGTCACGAAATCCAATTTCGTGTCCATAATTCACCCACTCATGAATTATGACGACCACAGATAATCTCGCTAAACTATGCAAGTCGAGGTCATTGCATACGTATAATCCCTCCGTCACAGGATATCCATATTATACCTGGGATATAGATAAGAATGTCAAATCCTTATGGTATAATATAGTCGACTATAAAATTTACGATCTCTAAATAACACTCGGAACTCGCTTCCGAAGTTATACCACGACCATGGATTTACTAGATCGCAAACAGGTGTAGGATACCTATGCCTTATACATAGGACTGGCGTATTCTATCTTGAGACGCACTGGATATCATGAGCATCAGTCCACACCCAACGAACAGGTGAAGGTATGATCTAAATAGATCGGTGACATGACTGCCATCAAAGTGTGGAGGATAACTCATATATCCACTATGGTATCTCAAGTCGAATGACCACTATGCTCACTCAACTCGAGAAGATTCATATTGACGTTGGTGTACCATCTATTAGGAAATCTTTAGTGAGTCGTTCAGTGTTTATCAAACAAACATCTACATGTCTATACAAGTCTCCCGAGACTCATGGTTCATTGGGATAAACCATCGGACCAAGTCACGATATACGACATGTACTGGTCTCAGCAGATTTTACTAACCGACCCGTGTTAGTAAATCTTGACCATGGACTTTACTTAAGGATATACAACTTATAGTGACGCTACCCAATGTCAATTACAAACTACGTTGTAACAGCGCACTATGTTGTAAATCCTATGGTCTTTGTCTAATATATACGTATCACTAAATCATATTTATTTTCAATCTAATCATAATGAGATATATAATCGTAATTAGATCAAATATGTATATAAAACACAAGATGTGCTACCATTAAATAAGTAATATTATGGAAAAAGACATTGATCGTATTCATGAATCAGACATAAATACGATCCGAATTGGCACTCTGAGCACCAACCCTAACAGCCACCACCAATGAAGCACCTAAGAATAATTCTAGGCATTACAAGAGTGGTCATAACACTCTAGAATGACAACATATCATCAAATGATCAAATTGAATCAATATTACAATAATATCATTCAATACTACTTCACACATGCACCAAGCCTTCTAATTCATCTTCCAAATCAAAAACACCCAAATTCTAAAGAAAAGAAGAAACCCTAGAATGTCTATAGATGCTCAAGAACAAGAAACATGCTTTCTAAGCTTGGGGATATTGAAAATTACCTTTAATCTCTTAATTTCCTTGAGCTTTTTCTTGATTTTCTTCACTTTTCTTTATTGAATCATCAAGTAAATTTGGAGTGGTTTTGGAAGATGAAGTTTTCGGCCATGGTTAGCCATGAAAGAGAAAAAAAAAATTTCTCCTTTTAATGCATCATTGCCGACTTTGGAGGGGCAATTTGGTCAATTTTCCAATTAATTCAATTAAATAAAATCAAGCTTTATGTTAGCAAATCAAATTTGCACACCTTAAGCTTAATTAAAACATGCCACATGTAACTAATAATAATTAAACATATTGCATAACATTTATGTAATATAGATAATTTAATTATTCAAATATTTAACATTTAAATATCTAAATAATTAATTAATATAATTATTATTATATATGTATTTTTATTTACATTAAATAACAAATACATATATAATGGCATGCGTCAAAGTCTCATTTGACAATTAATTAATATGTATCATCAAATTTTGTATCAAATACAAATACACATTAATTATTAATTGATCAAAATCCTATAAAACATGTGTTTTTTGTTTAATCGTTTAAACGATTCGAATTAACTCATTTAATCCGGTGAAATATTATGAATAATCTGTATTATTCATAACGTGTTGCCCAAGTGCTCAACGAGTACACTTCATATTATGGGACTCTCTAAGTTTAGGTTTATCCGTCACGAAATCCAATTTCATGTCCATAATTCACCCACCCATGAATTATGATGACCATAGATAATCTCGCTAAACTATGCAAGTAGAGGTCATTACATACGTATAATCTCTCCGTCACAGGCTATCCATATTATACCTGGGATATAGATAAGAACGTCAAATCCTTATGGTATAATATAGTCGACTTTCAAATTTAGGATCTCTAAATAACACTCGGAACTCGCTTTCAAAGTTATACCACGGCCATGGATTTACTAGATCGCAAACATGTGTAGGATACATATGCCCTGTACACAGGAATGACGGATTCTATCTTGATACGCACTGGATATCATGAGCATCAGTCCACACCCAATGAACAGGCGGAGGTCTTATCTAAATAGATCGGTGGCGTGACTGCCATCAAAGTGTGGAGGATAACTCATATATCCATTGTGGTATCTCAAGTCGAATGACCACTATGCTCGCTCAACTCGAGAAGATTTCTATTGACGTTGGTGTACTATCTATTAGGAAATCTTTAGTGAGTCGTTCAGTGTTTATCAAATAATCACCTACATGTCTATACGAGTCTTCCAGGACTCATGGTTCATTGGGATAAATCATCAGACCAAGTCACGATATACGACATGTACTGGTCTCAACGGATTTTACTAACTGAACCGTGTTAGCAAATCTTGACCATGAACTTTATTTAATGATATACAACTTATAGTGACGCTTCCCAATGTCAATTACAAACTACGTTGTAACTGCGCACTATATTGTAAATCCTAGGGTCTTTGTCTAATATACATGTATCACTAAATCAGATTTAGTTTCAATCTAATCATAATTAGATATCTAATCGTAATTAGATCGAATATTTTATATAAAGGTGCTACCATTAAATAAGTAATACTATGGAAAAAAACATTGTTCGTATTCATGAATCAGACATAAAATACGATCCGGATTGGCACTCCGAGCACCAACCTTAATAATTTCTCTCACTTGCTCTAGTGCCAATCCACGGTATCATATACACATCTCAATGTGTGTCACATACTCATGGCCCTCAAGAGCTCACCTAGCACTCAAGTGGTAGGCAACAACAAGTAAGCCCGCTTTAACAAATTGAGTTTGTCCAACAAACCCAATCGTTTCCCTTAACCATCATCATTCATATTTTGTAGAACCCAAGTTCTACATCAATATGACTCAGATGTGATATCAATATTGTGCTATAGCTATTAAGTTGTTTATGTATTTAGAGATCAAATCCAAAATACTATGTAGACAACCGCAAACACATTACTAATATCAAAACTTCTAATCTATAAGGTCACTATGCAACTTCATAAGTCAATACTTCATAAGTTACAACTAATTCTACTAATACAGTAGTATCATTCGTGACACTCCCACTGCATCTTTTCTGACTTTATATGGCGTGGACCATCTAACGTCATAATTAGACTCAAAACTAATCTGACCCTAATGGTTGCAGATTATATTCTCCATGAATAAGAAACTCGTTCTTAATATCTTCAAGATAACGAAGAACATGTTTCAAGACACATCCTATGTCTACAACATATCAAAATAACTCGTAACAATTATAATTAAATTGATATCTTTAATCGTACATAATATAGTATTAATTATGACATCATCCTATGATGCATAAGATTGACTAGACATTCTAATCAATATCTCTTTCGACAAAAGGAATCATCCTTTACGAAAGATAAATACTATATGCAAGAGACATACTAACTGTCAAACAGTTATACTAACTGTCATACAGATAGTCTTGCTGTGTTCTTTATTTGATCATATCTAATGCACGACTAATGGGAGTATCTCACAAGTCTCTTAGTTTTATATCAAATATGAAACTTTATATCAAATATAAAAAGACTACTCACACTGCTTTCACAGAGAAAATAAAACTTAGGTAAACCCTTTACCTTACAAACATCTCATTATTACATTAATAATGATAATGTTGTTAGGATATATAACACTAGAAATAAATTTGTACGCTCCCACTGACCCTACTATCATATGTGTATTCTCTATACTTTGATAAAATCAGACAATTTGACTATTATCAAAATTAGAAAACACAGATTTTCGGAAAGCTTATCTGAGTCTACAGTAACCTCTATAAGCTAGTATATCAAATTGTGATCTTAGTAGAATACAAACTACAGGGCCATTCTAGAATGAACTCTTCAAACAAAGAAACCACAATGGATCTCTCATTCGAAGAAACCATTCAAGAATGCCACTTTGCATTCTTTAGCTAAAATAAACAGTTTAATATCAACATTAACCAACATGTTGGGAAGTGGCCGCGAGTGCGCAGTAGAAAATTAAAAATTATGATGCCGCTATCCCTTTGCCCAAGAACCATTTGTTTTAATTATTCTACAAGCCTAGACATGTTACTATATATTCTAAGCATAAAAACTCATAAAACATGCAAAAAACATAAACCTAAACATGCTAACTATCATAATAACTCTAATTAAAATAAAGAAAGAAAAAGACTTACTTGAACCAAAGACTCCTCCAGTCCTCCCTCCAATCTACAAGATTTTCTCGAACTCAGCAAGCTCTTCCACCTTCCAAAGAGCCACCCAAGTGTGTGGCCTCCAAAGGTGCACACACCAAATCCAAAACTCAACGGCAAGACTACGCCTTGAGTGCACGAGTTTTTTACCCTTGGTGATAGCCTAGGCAAAATACCTCAAAACTTTTAACTCGAGGTTCCTCTAGTCAATTAGACTTAAGGATCCTCAAAATCAGTGGCTTACTCTTAAACTTTAGAATTGCTCACTTATATAAACTCAATATATGAAAGGTTATGGTGTAAAAATTTGTAAAGAATTCTTTGGGTTTATACAGGTGCTCCAAAGACAACAAAATTGATTAAGAATCCGATCTAGGATAAATGCTAATTAAATATTAGCCATTGGATCTTAATATAGTGGTTTAATGAGATTATAAAACCCTAATAAGAGTTTGGGCCGAATTGGAATTCAAAACAAATAAAAAATAAAAAAAATGCATATTTTTATTTATTTATTTATTTTCTTATTCATTTTTCCAATTCCCAAAGTGCCCTATCGTCATTCACCAATCCCTAAGCCACTTTGGAACCTCATAAATGATCTGTTCAATAATTAAACACATTGAACCATTTACGAACAATTCCTAAAGCAATCATATATACTGTTAAATTTGTACTGTGTACTGTTAACCATTGATTTTGACTTCGTTGTGTGTGACCTTTTGGGTTCCCCTCAAGTTGGACATGAAATGAATCGTAATAATTTAATCGAACATAAATTATCCTCCGATCAGATGGTCGTTCGATTTCAATGACCAAGGTTGACATCACGTAACATGCCAAGACTCCCAAATGAGAAGGAAAGATATATACCTATTCTGTATGCGATTTACATATGATACGGTCCCTCGCCTCACTGTATCCCCACCGTTTGACCTAGGGTATGGAAAGTGTCTACCCATATAGTCAAAGGTATGATGTTGATAGTGTCATAAATCGTGCTAACCCAAGAATCTCATATGATTCTTCCACTGCGGCCACAGTCTCAAGCACTGATCACACATATCAACCTACGAACTGGAATACTACTCTTATAAGAAAATATTATCTGAGAGAGTGGCGATTCTCTGTTGTATCTTTACAAACTTCATGTGTTTCAACAAATGACCCAATCATACCCTTATGACCGGATCTTTTGAACCGGGGAAGGAGAATGTCAAAGTCATTTGATCCACACATAAGATTGTAAAAACATCAAGTCTAAGGACTAGTCATACAATCGATACATGAAAGTTCTCACAGACACATGGGATAAACACTCCATGTGAAAACTTTCAGCGGTCAGTTCGATGGACACGAGCAATTTCCTAATTTAAGTACACACCAGAATGGTAGTTCCTAAACTTAGGTATCTACGATTAAAACAGCGACTGTCGTCCCATTTACGATTCGTAGATTAATCTCAACTGAAGTCAGTATCCTGCTCATAGCAGATTCTGTACACCAGTACATATTTATGTACCATTTCTAGTATCTAAAATCCAATTTTAATACTAGCTGTGAACATGTTGATGACAAACACATTTGAAGCCGGAGCCTTGCACCGTCTTCAATTCCTTCATGTATGCCTTGTCCATACGGCAGTCACTCTTCAGTGACCCTGTTTGCCAAAATTTAGGTCGACATCTTGGGATATGTCATTTGTCTTCCCAGAAGATTATAATGATTTTGCCTTTGCCCCTTTTCCCACACCCTGGAAGCCTTAGGCCAAGCCTTGGCCTTCCGGAATGTCGAAGTAAGGTGCGCCTTGCGCTTCTTGCCTTATTGCAAACTTCGGCTTTGTCTCATTGAGAATAGCCATTAACTCTCCAAGAGTTTACTATTGCAATTTGTACTTCTAAGATAGAAGGATAGATCTATGAAGATCCTTCAATTTCATTATCACCTTATAAGGATCTAATCCTTAGTTCTGATTAAGAAATTAAGGAGTCTATTTGGCAAGCTTAATGGATTAAGCACTAAAGCTATCATCACATGAATATTCCAAATATCATGTTCTACTATTTGCTTAACTCTGGGCTTAGGCCCAAGATGTTATTTTATCAAATAAAGTAAGTTCTTAGTTTTCAGGACTATCCTGATTCATTATTCCCAATTTGAAAATTAAAGTCGTTTAATAACAATTTCACCCAGGATTATGTTTTAAACACTAATCTTTTATTTATCTTGATTCTAATAGTCCAACTATTTAATCAACGATTTTAGGTACTATATATTATAATGATTACTATAGTCCAACTATTTAATCAATTACTATAGTCCAACTATTTAATCAACTATAATTTAATAGGTTAAATTCAATTATATTGATTACTATAATCCAATTATAAAATCAACTATTAATTGAAATTAGTTTGAATACAGTCCAACTGTTTAATTAAAACAACATTAAATATTAGTCCAACTAATATATTAATTTATTTGACGAAAAATTTGAATGAGCGCGTATGGCAAGTAATTAAACGAATATTGCAAATTTACTACTTGCCTCCCATTATTTTTCGGCGAGCCTCTAACCCTCTGTTGAGTACTCGGGAAACCTTGTTTCCTAGTGGGTTAGGATTTCGTTAAATAACACACAATCTTGACTTTGGCCAACAAATTATATGATAATTAACTAGGTAGATCTCTAAGATCAATTGGATCTCATCCAATTCCTAGATCCAGTAGGTGGACCTCCAAGTCCGAAACATATATCCTATATATGCCAATATATCCAATATATTGCCTAACCCTTTTCCTCTGAATCAACTAAGCCTTGGCTTTGGCACAACAAACTTAGTGATCCCAGTTAAGCGGAACCCATTGACCTTGGAAAGCTTCGTAATCAATGTCGATGGACAAGAAATGATCTTGACTTTGGCCAACAAATCACAACTTGGACAAGACACCGATATGGAACAAATCCTTCATGATTCAAACACATCCGCAACGGACAAAGGTCTTGACTTTGGCCAACAAACCAATGCCAATCTTGGATCTTGAGTAAGAATCACTCAATGGAAGGAAAAAACGCTTAATATGTTTTGAGGGTTTTTCGCGTGCAATTGGCAACCAATTAATTATCTTTGTTAATGTCTCATCATCATACACCCTTAAACATGCATTCTAAACACATAATAAGGCGCATATAAATAAAAAATAATGATATGCGGATGGATACTTAAACATTGTTCCTAGAATAAATCTCTCTTTTTCCTCTCTCCCGCTAGCACATGTATTACTTCTACCCGATTACATTACACTTCTAAAGAAACCTCATTTACATTGAGGGGAATAGGTGAGAAGAGAAATACACAGAGTAAGGAGGCAATAGGCTGGACACGCAGGTCCAATTAATAAATTCTAAATTTATTACAACAATTTCCAAAATTGCCCTCACCCATCTAATATCCATCCGATATACATTATTCATTCATCGCAACCATGTATTCACACAAGCATGTTATCAATCAATCTAATCCAATTAATTAATCTGATATTAATGACCATCCAATGTTCAAACAACGATTTGATTTTGCGCGAGTCAAACTCGTTTTGCGAATAAGTACTCAAAGTACAAATTCTTGAATTAAATTAAACTACAACATTAAATCCAATTTAATTTGTATTTAATACTAATTCATTTATTTAATTTCAAATTAAATATTACACTTTATTAACGAACCTTTACGACTTAGATTCTAAATCTAATCGTTACGGGTCTCAAAGCCCGATTAACATCCAATGTCAATTTAATTTAAAGTCCAATGGGCTTTTAATTAATTTCTTAAGGTATGGACTTTTAGTCAATATGGGTCAAACCCAAATACCAAAACCCATTTAAGGAATCACCCTTATTTTCCAAGAATCCAATTTAGCCCCATTAGGCCCAATTAATATTAAAGGTCCATTTAAGTCATAATTGGACTTTATGAAAATGGTTTTGGGCCCAATTGGACCCAACCAATTTAGCCTAAACCTAACTTGGTACAACCAAGCCATTAAGCTCAATTACAACTTTTCAAGCCCTATTTCCAAAATAGGCCCAATTAATTAAATTACCAAATTCCAAATTTCATAACTTAATTAACTAAAGTGTATTCCATAATTAATTACCCAAATTAACATTTCCAAAACACAAATTTGTACAATTAATTATGCTCATTATCATCAACATATGTCCAACATATTTGAATAAAAAAATCAAGTCATTTTCCATGCATACATGTCACGGTTTTTAGGGTTTATATGTCCAATTGTAAATCCAATCCAATTGAATCTTAAATCAACATTACCCCATTATTTTCCAACTCATCCAATGATCAAAAACACAAAAATCACCCTGACATATAGGGTTCATCAAATTCGGCCAAGCCTAAGATTTGGGCAAAAATTGATCCAATCAAATTTTCATGAAATTGATCATATCCAACTTCAATTAAACATCATTCAAGCATACTCAATCAAAGAATTTTATCAAATCATGCTCAAATTCAATTTACCCAATTTTAACCCTAAGTTCAAGTTTCATGCTCAATTGGCTCTGATACCATTGTTGGGTTTCTCTAAGGTCCCAAGGATCATTTTGAAGCAATGAAACACATGTGAATACTCAAAGAAGTTGCGGAATACTTACAATGATCGGTTGAGGCGATGCGCGGAACGATAAAAACTCTTTTCCCATTCCATGATGCTCACGGCAGTGGGCTGTTTTAAGCTCCTCCAAATTCGGCCATGGATGATCCACCAAGCTCCAAGCTTTGTGTTGTGATTCCATGCTCACGGGTGCGGTTCCCTATCACCTTTGCAAGACCCTTAAAGCGTGCTAGCACTCCGGAAATTTTACCGCAAAACTTCCTTAGCTTGAATTTAAAAAATTCATTTACCAAATTTTTGCTTTCCAAAAGTCAAAGGCAATTAAAGCCAACCACCTCTATCAACTATTCACATCAAAAGTGACTAGACATCACTTCACTCACAGTGATGTGACTTCTATCACTTGATTGGCTAGTGATTTGACGCTTGATGTGACTTATGGGCCGCATTTAAATTCTCAATGCGAGTGCGCCCGCAAACACTCCCGGGCTCGGGTTTGCTAATTCCAAATTAACGAATTTTCCGTTGCGACGTAATTAAATAATTATGCCTAGCAAAATTACTATTCACGTCGCTAACGAATTAATTCTAAATTAACTCGTTTGCCCGAATTAAAATCTAATTTTAATTCCACGTCGAAATCCAATTTCGTATAATATCTCGAATATATTATTTTATCGATTAATTCCAAATTAATCGTTCTCTCTCTTTAATTGATATTTTATCCCAGATAAAATATCTCCGTAATTAATACTAGATTAATTTTCTCTCTCTACTAATTAATCCCGGATTAATAAAGTGCGAGTCATACGTCATCGGTGAATCTTTGGGAAGCGACCCATGAGATCCCCGGATATGTTGGCAGTATATACGGTCGTCGGACTATCCGAGCACGTACGTACCTAGTACTACGTTTTTACCGATTTACAAGACAAGATTGGCTTCTAGCAAAGCGACATGCCTACCCAATTCTCCAGAAATATCCTTACAGGAATATGTGATCTATATCAGGCGTAGTATACGTAGTATTGCATATTTCGATCCAGTATCGGATATCACGTGCTAGGCCTGAGGCTGGAAATCTGTCTGCCCCGTACGAAGCACATATCGGATCTCAGGTAATTAGTCTCTATAATCGGATAATCATGACCTAGTCATATTATCCCGATGACTGCAGTACATAAGAGAAACAGTTCTGTATCCTATGTGATCATCATCTCCACTATTACTGGAGTGATACTTCTATCTCGACATCACACCCAATACAATACGATTCTCAATATACCCAGAAGTGGCGTACACAGAACCTGTTAAAGCCCTGGATGACCAAAACCAAAGTATATTGATTGTCGCAAGTACTAGCGGTGCAAGTCTCAGGTTAAGACCAAATACACCTACCCTGATTCGGACTTCCATAGACACAAAGTCATACTACCAATGGAATTCTGAGGGGTCTATCCAGAGCGAAATTGTTTCCGTACCATCGGTAAACACAACCTCCTATTACACTTGCATGAGTATCATCACTACAAGAATTATGGCTTTTAGCGTCCAAATATTTAGCGTCGAAACATTATGCGACGCCAAAACTAACTTTTAGCGTCGAATATTAGTTTCGACGCTATATGTCATATTTTTAGCGACGGAATAAAACTTCGACGCAGAATATTAATTTTGGCGTCGAAACTATATTTCGACGCTAAAAACAGAACTTTAGCGTCGAAAAATATTCGACGCTGAATAATTATATTATTGCAATAATTTTTGGTGCCAGATATTACACTTTTAGCGTCGGAACACGTGGTCGACGCCAAAAATATAATTTTAGCGTCGAACATTATATCGTCGCTAAAGGTGTATGAAGTTTCCACCGGCAAATCCTTGACTCTTTCGCGTCTAAATTAAATTCGACGCTAACAACGGCAACAATTAGAGTCGAATGTGAATAATCGACGCGAAAAATAATACTTTTAGCGTCGAAAATAATTTTGACGCTAAAGAGTTATGAAGCTTCCACCGACAGGTCCTTGATTCTTTCGCGTCTAAATTTAATTCGACGCTATATTTTTGATATTTAGCGTCGACAAAACAGTTTCGACGCTAAAAACGTATACAATTAGCGTCGATTTTGAATATTCGACGCCAAAATAATACTTTTAGCGTCGAACAAATATTCGACGCTAAAGAGTTATGAAGCTTCCACCGACAGGTCCTTGATTCTTTCGCGTCTAAATTAAATCCGACGCTAATTTGTATATTTAGCGTCGAAAAAAAACGGTTTCGACGCTAAAAATGGAACATGTAGCGTCGAAAAAACAGTTTCGACGCGAAAAAACGGCAACAATTAGCGTCGAATTTAGTATTCGACGCTAAATATAGATAAAAATACAGAAGGTCACCACCCCTTCTCCCCCTCTGTTTTTTCTCTCATTCTCTTCATAAAAATCCTCTGAAATCTGAGAATTTCTCCTCTACAGCCTCACATCTCTCCTAAAAATTTTCAATAAAATTGTAATCAATTTCCGAAAAGGTAAATCTTCTTTCATATTTCTTTATTATTTTCAATTTTTATGATTATTATGTGGTTTATATGTTGTTTATATGCTGTTTGTTAGTGATTTATGATTCATATATGTAGAGTAAGTATATTAATTAACAAAATAGAATTTTTCTGTAAACTATTTAATTAATTTATCAACCAAATATATATATATATATATGCTTAAATTAAGTATTACTGAATTAGTAATGTTGATTACTGTAAAATGATATCTAATAATTATATTATTATATTTAGGTATTCTGCTGAAATGGATAGAATTGGATGAGCTCTCTGGATAGATTGAGTGTTGAATATCGTAATGGAGTGTCTGAGTTTATGGAAGTCGCAAAGCAACACATTGATGCAGAAGGGTGTTCGTTGTCCATGTGCAAATTGTTTGAATAGGAAAAGGAAGCGGTTAGATGAAGTTCATAATCATTTATACATGCCAGGAATATCACCCACTTACCGTACGTGGATTTATCACGGTGAGCAGTATCATTCTCAGTCACGGTTTTTTGATGTCGGCGAAGGGAGCAGTAGTTACAATCAACCTGCAAACGATGATATCGCCGATATTTGCATGACTTACAAGGTCCACAACTTGGTCATAGTGTTAGTGGCGACATGCCAGTGTTAAGTGGAAATGATCAAAACTTATTTAGTGAACTACTTGATGAGGCAAAAAAAATTCCATTCGAAGTGCTGGAATGTCGATCTTGAATTTCGTTGTGAAATTATTACACATTAAAGTGATCAACAGAATGACCAACAAAAGTATCGATATGATGTTAGAGTTACTGGCCCAAATGTTACCGGTTGGAAGCGAATTACCTAAGTCGTACTACGAGGCAAAGAAAATGTTGCGTGATCTGGAATGGGGTATGAATCCATTCATGCTTGTAAGTTTGATTGTGTATTATTTCGTGCCGAGTATGAATCACTTGAACATTGTCCGATATGTGGTGAAAGTCGGTACAAAGTCCGTGGTATGGGGAAGAAAGTGCCTCAAAAGATATTGCGATATTTCCCTTTAACGCCCAGGCTGCAGAGATTGTTCATGTCACGACACACAGCGACTGATATGATGTGGCATCATGAAAAGAGGATCGGTGCGGAGGGCATACTTAGACATCCTGCGGACGGAACCGAATGGAAGGAATTTGATGACATGTACCCCCGTTTCGCTGAGGACCCCCGTAATGTCAGGTTAGGTCTTGCCTCTGATGGTTTTAACCCATTTGGGAATATGTACAACTCTCTATAGCATCTGGCCCGTTATTTTCATTCCATATAACTTACCTCCATGGAAATGTATGAAGGATCCGTTCATGTTTATGTCATTGCTTATCCCTGGTCACGTTCACCTGGTAAAGATATAAATATTTACTTGAGACCATTGATCGAGGAGTTACAAACATTATGGAATGTGGGTGTGCATACCTATGATGCAGCTTCAGAGCAGTATTTTCAGATGCATGCCGCATTATTATGGACCATTAATGATTTTCCAGCCTATGGTTCATTATCTGGATGGAGCACTAAGGGATACATGGCATGTCCAGTTTGTGCGGATCATACACCTTCGCAACGATTACGGAATAAAATCGGATACACGGGGCACAAGAGATTTCTTGAGTCGAGTCATCCTTGGCGGAGGAGTAAATTATTTAACGGGCAACGTGAACCTCAGAGTAAGCCCAGTCGATTGTCTGCATTTGACATACTT
>SKCR01032425.1:0-21791 GCA_019454045.1 Zanthoxylum bungeanum
CAAAAGCTGGCGTAGCGATGCCAAAGGCCTTGGCGTTCCGACGCTGGAAGCCTACCGGGGCCTATAATAGAGCTTCAAATTTCAGAATTCATTGCAACCACTCTCTCTCTTATATTTATCTAAAGAGAGAGTTTCTCTCTCTACTTTCTTTTAATTTTTAGTTTTTTAGTTTTTTAGTTTTGTAATTATTTTTAATTACGTTTTGTAATAATAGTAATTTACTTGTTTTTTTTTACTTTTTACAGTTTTTTACTATTTACCATGAGGAGGTAACTTCCCTAGCTAGGGTGAAAGGTAATTCTTTTACTGTTACTATTTAGATTAATCTCCCATAAAAATAATATATTTACTATTTAAAATATTGACTTAAAAAGGATACCGCCAGATTGGTCGGTTGGTAATTTTATTTTGGTTCCGCCTTTATGGCTGGTTTATGGACAAATATTACCGCCTTAATGGCTGGTTGGACTTAAATTGACTTAATCAGGATACCGCCAGATTGGTCGGTTGGTAATATTATCACAGGTTTATATATTATTTTATGGGAGATATCTAAATTAGTAGTAGTAAAAGTAATTCCTTTTACCTTAGCATTTTATTTTATTGTAATTTACGTTTCAGTATTTACTTTTCCGCATTTTTATTGTATGTCTTTTATTTTCAAGTTGTTACTAGCCCTAGTTATGTGCTGTAACTAAATTAGTTATCTGGGGTTGTGATGACTTTTAATATCACCGTTTTATAAGGGGTTAGATTATAACTAGGGTAATATAAAGATTTATTTATTGAGTCTTAATCTTAATGCTTTTTCATTAACTGGCCATTAATAAAATTGATCTGCTAAATCTAAAATGAACTAGACATAAGGATTTTAGGTTTCAGCCTTAGACTCAATAGCCCACGATCTTCCTTGAGGATAGATAACCCTATAACAGATTTCCTTACAGGATAGGAATATACCTGTCGGGCGGGGGTAGCCATAATTGGAACTTAAACTTAATGAATCCAGATAATTTGGTTGACATAGACATATGGTTCAATTGGGTTATACTGGATATTGTAGTTGACCATCGGAAGAGGCTTTTACATAATTAGTGTTTCAGGTTAATAAATCAATATTTTATCCAACTATAAGATAACCATTTCATCTTTAAAATGATATTGGAAGAAATCACAACCCTAGATAGTTTTTAATAGTGAACTTTCTTAAACCTACTTTCGAACAATTTTATTTACTTATTTTTAAATTTATAATCGTCACCTTTTCAAATCTGTCAAACAACCTGTTAGATACTAGTAATCATTTGACCTCATAAAATTAATAGCTTAGGTATTAAGTCCTCGTGGGATCGATACTTTTTATACTACTTGAACGATACGTGCGCTTGCGTTATACGCGTGTGTTTACGCCGGTCATATGTACAACTTTATTGGCTTTTCTAGCACTGGAGGTACCATCACCGGCGGCTGTGACAAGTACTTCTTCATGCTGTCAAATGCTTGTTGATGTTCATCGGTCTAGGCGAATTCGTCCTCGCCTTTTAGCTTTAATAAGGAGGAAAATACTTTTGTTTTCCCTGCACAGTTGGAGATGAATCGCCTTAAAAAGTTATTTGCCCTAAAAACCTCTGCAACTCTTTTTATTTCGAGTGGCATAGCTTCGGTGATTGCCTGAAACTCATTCGTGTCGATCTCAATTCCCCGTTGGTGCACTAGAAACCCTAGGAATTTCCTGCGCACACCCCGAAAGCACATTTGGCAGGGTTCATTCTTAGTTTGAACTTTCTCATTCGTTCGAAGGCCGTTGCTAAATGGCCAAAATGTCTGTCCATAGTCACGGATTTAGCCATTATATCATCCACACTAGACTTCTACGAATCGGCAATCATGTCATAAAGATCAATTTTCATGGCCCGCTGATAAGTGGCACCAGCATTTTTCAGGCCGAATGGCATGACCACTCATTCATAACACCCTAGAGAGCCTCGGCATCTAAAGGCCGTCTTATGTACATCATCTTCAGCGATGTAAATATGATTATAGCCCGCATACCCATCCATAAACGAGTATACTTGATACCCCACCGTGGAATCCACTAGGGGATCTACTATCGGCATTGGGTATTGATCCTTTGGTGTTGCCAGGTTTAAATTTCTGAAATCTATACAGATCCTTATCTTTCCATTATTTTTCCTAACTGGGACAATATTTGACAACCATTCCACATATCTGGTCGTCCTAATGAATTTTGCCTCTAACAGTCGTTCAACTTCTTTCTTAATATCAGGCATGACATTAGGCACAAACCTTCGGGGAGGCCGCCTGTGAGGCCTATGAATTGGCATGATTAGCAGCCTATGCTCTACCAACCAACGTCCTATTTAAGCCAGACATCTCATTGTAGTCCCCATACAAAACAATCTTTGTATCTTTGCAACAAACAAACTAGCTTTTCACGTACCTGGGGCTCCAATTCCTTGCTGACGTAAGTTATACGCCTATCATGCTCATTCCCCAAATTTACCTCGTCCAAAGCATCTTGTCCTCTTGAGATGTTTGTCTTGCGTCGTCCATTCAGGGCGAACTCTTCCTCCTTTGATTCTCCTCTTTCCATCAAGTAGTCCACTCCACATAGTTCTTTTATTTTGTCCTCCGTCTGGTGTGCCAGCAATTTGCCTCTTAAGGCCGAAATAGCGGCCTGTGCTTCGTCCTCATTTATTCGCTCCATCACATAGGCCAATAAATTGGCCTTAGAGGCCGCAAGAGCGGCTTGCTCCTTATTCTGGTCGTACTTCATTCGAACCGCTGTGTGTTGGTTCTCCAAAGACCACTGTGGTTGTTCTCGTCTGTGCGAACAAGTCATCTAGCAACCCAGAGGGGTAAAGCTCGTCATTCTAAGCCATAATGGTTGGGCTTTCCCCTTTATTCAAAACTCTGGTCGGCCCATAGTTCCCTTCGTACATGAAGTACTCGCCTGAGTTTGTCTCCGCAGCGAAAGGCTTATTGTCGGCATGCACTATCTCTACTTCGTCCCTCTGGTTCCTGAAAACCAGGCATTGATGAAGGGATGCATCGGTTGCCGTGAATCCAGTCTCGTCCTAGGAGCATATTGTATGTGGTTGGTCCATCTATGATGAAAAATACCACTGTCTTCGTAGTACTTCCAACTTGTAGGTCCAATGGAATAACTCCTTTTGCTGTCATCGCCCCTCCATTAAAGCCGGTAAGCACCACTTCCGTAGGGAGAAGGTCCTTTTCGGATTTTGCCAAACGTCCTAGCATCCTAACTGGTATTGCATTAATGGCCGCCCCGTTATCAATTAGCACTTTGGTGACAGGTATCCCATTAGCCTTTGCCTTCACATACAACGGCCGCAGGTGCTTCGTCATTTGTGTTGGTGGCTTCAAAAAAAAACACTCTCCCTGATAGACCTATTTCCATTGCTTGATCGCCCTCTACGTGCGGCGATTCCTCTTCAATGTCCCATCTAGAAAGTGGCAATGTGGCTGGTGAATCTTGGGAGACATGATTGACAGTCAATCTTCATTTTTCAGCTCTGGTAATGGTCCGTTTTACCTTAGGCATTCCATATAAAACAAGGAACGGATATCGTCCCAAATCTTCTCCCAATGTCCCGACTGCAGGATTACCGGCTTCATATAATCCTATGAGAAGCCAATTCTGTGAAATTCTTCTTCTCCTTGATTCGGCCCTGATGTCTATTTCTTCTTCTTCTACATCGGTCATCTCCTCATCTTCAGCTTCCATGTCTGTGATTGAGAGCGCTGCAAATTCAGTTTCGTCACTCTCATAAACGTCTTCGCTTGTTCCAGCTTCCCAATTGTTATCTCTCCTGAATTTCCAAGGCAATAGGTAATGATTAGCCACCACTAGCGGCATACTGCCGAACTGAATGACGATAGGCGGCTTTTCATCGTCTGTTTCGTCCTATCTCCGTCTGCCGAATTAGTGCGTTCATCCCAACTATCACCGTTCCTTCCTTCTTTGTCATCCCCATTTTTTATTTACTTCTGTTTTCTCTGTGGGCGAGGGCTACGGCCTGTGGTGGCCTTCGCTTCTCCTTGTCGACGCATCAAATGGCCATAATTCCTTTGGTGCCGCCTCAACTACGTCCTTGTCATTTCGTCTACAAGGGGATAGTTCCTGCCTGGCCGCTGGCCCGAGTATGGCTTTTGGTACGAATACCAAACATTGGGCCGATTAATCTTCGGTCTGAATGTCCTTACATTATGGACGAAATTTGAATTCTCCCCATAGAACCTTGGGGCGAAGGTCCGGGGCTGCCATGATGATGGATTTCTCTTTGCAGGCCTTTCGCAAGTGCCTTCTAACTCTTTCATCCATTCCATGTCGTTCTTGCATCGAATACAAATGTTCTGCTAGTCTCCTTGCTCTGAAGGTGCCTTAATCCTTTCCAGAGCGCTTGGACGATGATGATGCTGTCCTTCATCAAACACTAATTTGACTTTCGACAGGTTCATCTTGGCAAGGTCTGGATTGATCATGTTCAACCCCACCGGTTTTGGAAACGGGTCGCGTCCACTGCCATCTTTTTCTCGAACGTAATTCGTCTAGATTCTATGGAATCCTGTAAGACATTACGAAAAACAAGGTAATTATTAGTGGTATGAGACCATGCATTGTGGCCACTTACAATATTTTTTACTACCGACTTGCTCGGCTGTTGGCAACGTAGGTCTGTCGCTCAAGCTAATTTGCTTGTCCTTATGCAATTGGTCAATATAGCATCGACTTTAGTAATATCAAAGGAGAAGCTCATACTCTTTTTATCATTCTTTTCACTCGCTTGGGGTTCCGCCCACGTCTTACAAACGTAAGGTTTCCCTTTAACCAATTCGGCCAAACATAAATCAGCCGACTCGGTGTTTACTTCACCCATTTCATAGTCGATATTCCTATAGTATGTCCATTTGCTCGAATTCTTCATTTTCTCATCTTCTCGTAATAATCGCTCATAACGCACCACACTAGTGGTGAGTTGGGGAGGTCCTAAAACTCGCGATCCTGAAACTTCTTTTTTAGATCGAGATTTAAGCAACCTTGAGCGATCCTCACAAATTCTTTTCCGGGCAAAGGCACATAACATCGGCCTCGGCTACCTTAAACCGTTGTAAAAATGTCTCAGCCCACTCTCCTGGCAATTGTCTTAGGTTTGCCAAATCGGCTAAGGCCACTTCAGATTCAGCCTTGTAAAATTGCGCATGAACAGTTGCTCCATCTGTTGCCAACTTTCTACCGAATTGGCCGGCAGACTGACATACCAGGAGAAGCTACCCCTGACAGTGATCCGTGAAATAATCTCAGTTTGTGGAAATCATTGACTTCCCCACACTGGAGGGTATATCGTCCTACGTGTTCCATGGTAGAAACTTCCCCAGACCCCGTAAAGAGGGAAAAATCTGGTATCTTGTAGTTTCTAGGCCATGGATAGGCCACATCGACCCAATCAGGATACGGTTTCCGATATCTTGGCCGAATTGGCCGTATGCCTAGACCAAATTGGTTTTGAAGGATCTCGGTCATTTGCTCCCTTAGCATATCATTGCCATTAAATGGCATAGCTATGGGCGGTGGCTGCGGTCCTCTCAAAAGTGGGACATAATCATGATTCTGCCCCTGAGAAACCTGGACACCCTGAGGCAACACCACTTCATTTTGTACCATATTTGGCCTTGGTGTATATTCGGCCCTAATTGTGGGCCATTGCCTCCAGGACTTATTCCTCCCCTGAGAACCGTAGGGATGTTTGTCCCCTGTGGAGGAACATTACTAGGACCAACCTCCTACTGCTCGCGCTGTAGGGAGGGGTAGTCCACGGCAGCGCCGTCCCGCCGTTTACACATTTGGCCATTAATTCATTCATCGAGCTTAGATGTTTAGCCATGTTTTCATAATATGAATTGGTAGTTGATACGAATTTATCTATGACATGCGCATTTTGAAGCCTAACCTGTTCGACAACATCCTGTGTGAATTCACCGAACAACGCGCGCATCGTGTTAGGGCTGAGCTCTCTCATAGATTCGTACCGACTAGCATCTGCCAGACCCTCGAATTGACCCACTATGGCTGGAACGTTGGGCTGGTTGGTTTGCTCCAGTCCTCCTTCCTCCAGCAGTTAAGCCAGTTTGAGCGTTCTTTTTCGGAGGCATCTCCACTTTTTACACCAAGTCTCCCACTGTGGTCGCCAAAAACTGTTTGCGCAATTTTAAATGCGTGAAGAAATAAGAACGTGTAAGGTTCAAACCTCTTGAGACAATGTCCCAGCAAGGGGTGTTTGATTAAGTGAATAAGCCTCCAAGGGGCGCAAGCACACAAATTACAGGCTAAGATTACAATCTAAGAAATGAAAAATAAAAATATGCTCATTTGAGTCTTCATTTGATCGGGGTTTTTCTCTTGGCATAGATAAGCTTTTATAGTGAAGTTTGTCAACCATTTTAAGCGGTTCCAGTATCTCCCTGCAGTTACTGGATCGTGCCTGTAACCGCTGAGCTGCGCGTCTCAACTGCTTGTTTGGAGGAAAATTGTCCAACTGTCATGATCGTGGGAGTAACCGTATCATGGGTTTTCGTCCTAAACGTAACCGCATCATGGGCTTTCGTCCTAACCGCTGGTCCGATCGCCCCACGCTCTTTTTCGCCCTTTGGTCCATCGTCCTTTCTCCATTCGCTCTTTCTTTAGTCTCAGGGCGATTTCGTTCTACGGTGGAGATTTTCGTTTGTCAACAGAATTCCTAAAAAAGTTTCTGTCAATTTGATTCAATTCAACTATAAATGATTCTTCTCATTTAATCCACTTATCATATAAAAAAATATAATATATATGGTAAAATAATATTATTACAATATTGCCACAAAAAAAATAAATCGAAATTTAAAAATTTAACTTTTTTTTCTAATTTTAAATTTAAAAACTAAATATTTCCACAAATATAAAGTGTTTTAAGGAAAAAAAATTACACATTAACAATTTACAAATCATAATCTTTAAAACAAGTATTATGGTCGATATATTTCGACGATAAAAAATGGATAAAAAAATGATCATTATATTTATAAGTTACCGATCACTTTTTTTTCAAAAATTCATATCTCTTTCTTCTAGATTACAAATCATAATTTGTAAGATCCTACAAATAATTAACATTCATACCTACAATTTTCATCAAGCGAATCTCCCAAATTAGGATTTCTATAATGTCAAAATCAGCCAAAATTATTATACACAGTAATCATAGTTACTGTAACACCTCAATAATCCTGACGACTAATACGTTTTGAGATGCATGATATATGATATAAATTATGTTAGGATATATATACACTCATGAAATGACTTTGGAGATAATCAGTAAATTCTTCGCAATTCTGATACGAAATTGTACGATGTTCCACTATTAGTATTTGGGCCGTGACTTTTCATACGAACTCTGATTTTTATGAATTTTATATCGACAGAAAGCTAAGACCGAGACCTACAACTTCTGCGTTAAATATTTTTCCAAATTCAAATAAAAAATAGGTAAATAATACAGTTCAAAAATTCAGATGAATAGTACCTGTGGACCAATCTAGAGAATTCTCAAAATCTCTCAAAAGTTATGATTTTTTCCATTAAAAATTATACAAATTATCCAAATCAGCCCCTATTATAAATAAGGGGTACTATTCACTCATCCCTAATATTTTATAGAGGAAAGAAAATGTGAGGGAGAACAAGAGAAGAAGAAAGAAGAGAGGAAGGAAAAGAGGAAGAAGAGAAGCCATATTTCTCGCCCAAGTTAAAGAAGGATCAATCCAAATCACCTCACATAAGCTAAGGAAGAGAATAGCAATCATTGAAGACAAGTGAGTTAAGGTAAGGAAATTTTGACCCAAAACTTAAGTTATGAAATTTTGATGATATAAAGTTATGCTAGTGTTGTTGGCATGTTAGTGATTTCATTAATGTGGATAATTAACTAGGAAATGAATTTTAAAGAATGATCCAAGTTTATTAAATGCTAGACATAGAGCTAAGTTAAAAGTTATGAGATTAAAGAGTTATTTTGATAATGGAATGTTGATTTAGCATGCATGAATATTAAGGTTTAAAGAATTTTTGTATAAAGGTTGTAGTTTGGGGATGATGGAAGTGCATTTCGATAAGTTAGACATTTGGAAGTTAATGTTTGAGCCTAAAAAACAGGTGAGCGTCGCGACGCTAATGGGCTAACGTAGCGACGCGTAACAAGATGATGGCCTCTGTTTCAGTTTTATCGTGTGAGCGTCGTGACGCCCAACGCCCAGCGTTGCGACACGAAATAGGGGAAGCTCTCTGCCTCAGCCCTGTCCGTGTGGGCGTCGCGACGCGTGACATTTTTCAGGATCAATTTTAGCCATTTCAATTTCATCATAGAATGTTGAAGACCACTCCAATGATTTCATATCAACATACATCTAAGCCCTACATCCATGACAATGATTAGCTTCTTCGATTAATATACTAACCATATTCAATACAGGATGGATTATATTCTCCGCGGGAATCTCCCCAATTGCATCCAAGATTAGTGGTAATAGAGGATAATCGGTGAGTGGACTCTTTCTAAACTGATTTCATTTAAGTTGTTTTCGATATAAGACTTAGTTTTAAAGTACATAGGGCGTTAGCCAAAGTTCGATTTCAGTTGTTTTACGATTGATGATATCTTAGAAAGATTGTTTTCAAAAAGCTTGAGTTTTATGATTTTCGAGGCATGTGGGAAAAACCCATATCAGTTGTAACTTGACTTAGATATGGAATTGACGGACTCAGAGAACATGTGCACATGTAGAACAAAACTGGGGGGATGACGATACGTAACGCCCCAAGATCCTAGATTCAGGGCTAGGGGGACAACGATATGTAACGCCCTAAAACCTAATTTCAGGGTCAGTAGGTAGTACATGTATCAGCACTTCTGGCTCTAGTTCAGTGGCTTGGGGACGACGATATGTAAAACCCCAGACCACTAGTTAGGCGTATGGAGGGATGACGATACGTAATGTCCCAATGCGTTAGGTTTTCAGCAGATTTTTAGATACAAGTTTCTCATAAACAGATTTTCAAAGAGGATAAGTTTTATTAAAGAGTTTTCAAGAGAAACTATTTTACGAGGATTTTATAGTTTTATAGACATAAAAGTTTTCCAGAAAAGTTTCAGAAAAAAAGATTGAAAGAGCTTTCAGAAAGGATTAGTTTTCCAGAAATATTTTCAAAAATGAATGTTTTATAAATATTTCAGTTTCCGTTTAAAATCGTCCACCAACTAGGTCGTTCAAACGATCTAGTCATGTATCATGCATTTTTTTATAGTTGAGATTGAATATGTAGAATAATAAAGTAACATTGACAGACACACAGATGTAATATTTTGTATTCACAATTATTGGTATTAGAGGTGTATTGTATGATATTGAATTAGGCAAGAGTCTCTATGCATGAGTCTGTATTTGAGAAGAGTTAGTAGTGAGGTATATAGTCAGTTAGTCAGTGGCTGTAACATCCCCCTTCCGGAGGTGCTACCAGCAGAGAATATGTCGTCATATCCTCATAAGCCTCTAACTATGAATAACACTATTATTCTCATTTTAAACATAAACTCATGCATAGGGACCATCACCCCATTCGGTAACATAAAAATGCATCTCAATGCTCATAACTCAATACTAAAAACATTACACTTATATACTCTTTATATAAACACTTCTAACTCTCACACATACAAACTTTACTAAACATACATCTAGTGCATGACTTTACTCTGACTTTGGCTGAACTCTGTATCTGACTTGACCTGATGGACTCAACACCTTAGTGACTGCCATCAGTATCCATCCTCTCGAGCTCGTCCTCTGAGTAATCTGCAAAACAGAAACACTGGGAGTGAGAGGGTTAGATCGTTTGAACGATCTAGTGAGTGGACAGTTTAAAACGAAAACTGATTCTTTCTGAAAAATTCATGGTTCTAAAATGAAAATCCTCCCAATAAATATTATTTTATGAAATATCTTTCTTATCTGAAAACACAACTCTTTTTGCAAAACTATTATGGAAAATCATTTCTTAAACTCTTTCATAAACTTATCTTTTCCGAAAATTCTATTTCTGGAAATCCGTTTCTGAAAATCCGTTTCTAAAATCTGTGGAGAAATCTGGCGCATAAAGGCGCTACATCTCGCTGTCCCCCCATACGTAAAATCTGACGCTTGAGGGCGTCCTCTCGTATGCAAATATATGATGGTCTTGGGGAGTTACATCGCGCCGTCCCCCAAATCAAAAATCTGGAGCCGGAGGTGCAAATCTATGCTATCCTTCTGACTCTGAATCTGAGATCTAAGGGTATTTGTCATCCCTAGTCCTGAACTGTGTGTGCACACAATATTTTTTCCCGTCAATTCCATGTCTGTACCAAGTTACAACTGAGGTGGGATTTTTCCCCATGCCTCGAAAAGTAATAAAACTCAAGTTTTGAAAATCAATCTTTCTAAAACACCATCATTCGTAAAACAATTGTATAAAACTTATCTTTCAGAAACATGCTCTTCCTTAAGACAATTGGAAATAAATCTGGCTAATGCCCTATGTGCTTAAAAAATAAGTATGGTATCAAAACCTATAAGTAAATACTGTTTGAGAGAATGGTCCACTCACAGATTTTTAGGACATGGCTGGTATTTCTCTGCTTTGTCGAAGAATATTTTACGGTTCCTGCGATGATATATAATCGAGAAACTCAATTAGAATATAAGATGTGAACCATGCTGCTGAATTAAACCAAGCTTCTCAATTTAGTTAATATATAGGCATCACATGATGCATTATGTTTGGACTTATCATAATGCGTGTATATGTGTCGATACGAATCCCTTAAAGTGGTCTCTATAAATTTTAGGATGAAATAAGAATGGCTAAAACTGATATTGAATAAAAATGAACCTGCGTCGCGACATAAATCATTGCATGTTGTGACGTCCACCTAGGAAGGGTCGAGGCAGAGAGCAACTCTCGTGGCGCGTTGCGACGCTGGGTGCAAGGCATTGCGACTCCCACCAAAAACATAACCGAGGAAGAGAGCTTCCTCTATTTCCTCATCGCATCGCAAGCTCATTGGCGTCGCGATGCTCAAACGACAGAACTGAAATAGTGAACAACTTTTCATTTTACGTCGCAATGCCAAGTGATAAGCGTCGCGACACTAGCCCATTTACAGGACCAACATCAACTCCCAATTCCATTCTCAAAGCTTCCACAACACATTAACAATTCAACCAAAAATATACCAACCATAATTAATATACTCTTCAATATCATCATAACATTCAATCTCATAGTCCCCAATTTGGCGAAATGCTTAGGGTTCTTAAGTTGGGGTTTCTCAAAATCCTTATCCTCTTAACACAACGACCACATAAGTAACATCAATCACAACCCAACAACACCCTTAATCATTAATTCATCAAAATATCAACATTTTAAATTTAGGACAAGTCATCCTTACCTTATCTTACTTGATTTCCTTCACAATTCAAGTCTTCTAAACCTTATATTCCTCTTCCTAGCTTGTGTGGGTTGGTATACATTCGTTCTCTCTTGAATTTGGCAATGGAATGGGTTCCCTCCTCTTTTTTTCTTCATTTCTTTCTCTCTTTCTCTTCTCCATGTTATCTTCATTCTTTCTATTTTTTGAGGGATGAGTGAATAGTAGTCCCTTTTTATACTAGGGGCTCTTTGTAAATGATTTAATGAAGAAAAGTTTAGAAACTTTGAGAATTCTCTAGATTAGTCATCGGGTACTATTCATCTGAATTTTTGAGTTGTATTTTTGACATATTCGTGATTCGAATTTGGAAAATTTTTCAATATGGAACTTATAGGTCTCGGTCTCAGATTTCCGATGATATAATATTCATAAAAAATAGAGATCATATGAAAAAATTACAGCCCAAATACCATAGGCTGTCCGGATTGAATTTTGCAATAAGTTCCGTATCGGAACTGCGAGGAATTTATCGAATGTCCAAGAACTTATTTCATGAAAACGTAAAAACTTAAACATGATTCACATCATGTATTATGCCATCCATAACTTATTAGTTGCCAGGATTACCGGGGTGTTACAAATTTTCCCCCTTAAATAGGATTTGTCCTCGAATCTTTTATGATGTTGGGCTTCTAAGGTTCGCCTTGGTTTGAGGACAAATGAGTCTCTTCTTATCTTCCTTAACTTCCTTGTGCTCTTCTGTTCAAGAACTTAGTGCTAAGGCTTCTAGGATTATCCAGTTCTGGTACACTCTATATAATCTTTAAAGCTCAAATCTTAGTCTTTGAGAGTTCATGTCATATATTTATCCTATTTATATGGATGTCATCCTTCATGGAAGTTATCCTTCATAAAATTTATAAGTCTTTATTCTACACATTCATGACGTCCAAAAAGGTGTACTAGGAGTACTTCATCTCTGATGGTCTGAACTTAAGTTCTTCTCGAACTGGTGCCCAAGTGAATCACTTCTTTCTATCTGAAACTCTATGACTGTATTTTACTTTGTCTCATTCTTTTCTTTAAGAATTTAGTACTTCTTAAGATTTCCTAGACGATCACTCGTCTCATTATGGCTTCCACCCAAGCACAACTCAACTTGTAAGGTCCTGAACGCATTTAATGCACTTGTTCTAGTATGATCATACTCATAATTATTCCAATTGAATCACTAGTCCTTATTTACAGTATGTAATCTATACGGGAAATTATACCAATCGGCTTACTTAAGAAGCACCTTCGTACCCAAGTCGTACTGATTTCGTATGACATTTCTAAATATACATATGAATTCTCCACAGATGGTACTTCCAAGTCTCTAAGGATGCTTGTGTCTTCTATAGCCAGATCTCTTCCCATTTTGCCTTAATTCTGGGTAATTGTATACGAGGGTAATCTTTGACGCTATTGCAACTAATCACACTTGATACCTTATTGTCTCTACATGTTTGATCTGATCTAACGTTCATTCTCATAACTTAACTATTCAACTCTCTCTATTTCAACTGCTTATCAGTTCTGTCTTTCAAGTTCTTCTATCTCTATCTATCTGTGAGGCTTAGGACCTCATGATTTATGGTCAAAATTCCCCGTGTAATCATATCTCACTATTGTTGTTTGCTAATGCCTCTTATACTTAGGATATTAATCTTGAACAGATTTTCTGGTGGTCCCTCTTAATTGGCTAAAGCCTCTAGAACAAGGTACTTATATTAAGCCTAACTGTATGTACTATGGTGCTTAAACTATGTCCATTATTATTATCATCGATGCTGGCAATTCGGTTCTCGTTAATGTTCATACCTTTCTCGTACCTTTAAATTTACTGCTAATATGAATATGGTTATCCATCCTTTGTACTGACTTGTTCTCCTTACCTGGTTATCCCACTTTCTATTATTCCTACAGTCTTATTTCGTCAAGTGTTGGCCTGATATCAACAATATCCATATACTTGTTTTCCTTTGGTCGTCTTACGTTTTACCCCAATAAATTCATTACAAAGTGAACATACGGTTATACTTGTTATCATTCTTCTGTTTCCAATCTAATGTAATTCCAGTCTCATTTTATTACTGATATAGGCATTCCTAGTCATTCCGTAGTTGTACTGAACTTAACCATCGAAAGTCCATCTTGGTACTTATGCACTCCCGTTATTGTTTATCTAATATCCTTTTCTATTATCGCCTTATTTCGACAGTTCTTTCTCTAGACCTCTTACTTAAAGTTCTTTTTGTCTTATTTGCTGCTATATTCTATTTTTGGAACTTCTGTGACCTACGTCTCTGTCTTCTTATCTGAGGGGTATTATCTTTCAATTATCTCTTACCTGACTTTGTAGATTACTAAACTCCACCACATATTTACCTACTTCTGGGGATATCTACGGGACGAACATTACGGTCCATCAATACTGTTGTTGTCTAACGAAGGTTGGGAGGGTGCGGTTGGTCCTGAAGTCCCTTTTGGTTGTAGTGGTCTCACTACCTATGTGTGCTGCAGTTGCACATGTTGCTCACTTTTGATCCTATGACTCCCTTATTTACTCATCTAGTGTTGGACTCCCATACTAAGATACTACTGCTAGGACCTATCTGGATTACCTCTTCTAACTTTACTCCTGATTCATTTCTGACTGTTGGTTATACTATCTTTTACAGATAACCTCCTTAAAGTTTTTGCTTTCTCCAAAATCCCACTATATTCCCTCTGTTATTCTTCATTTCGAAATTTACTTTGTTACTTAGATTTCCTAGTGTGTAATGAATCTTTGTCTTATCAAAAGGCCTTAACAGTCATATATTCTATCTTTACGGTCATAAGGTAGTTCCTCATTACCTTAGTTTCCTAAATCTCTTAAGTCATAACCACTTTGAAACTCTACATTTTACCATGAATTATGACATTGTTACTGAACCTTTGACTTGGGTGTTGCTCTATTACTAGTATTTTCTTTTCCGATATTATGGGAAAAATCTGTATAAGTCAGATATTTTATATCTGAGGGTCATCATATGTATTGCTTACTTCAATCCCTTACCCTTTTGAGCATTTACTTCATTAAGAGCTTTCAATTCCATGATAGGCAGGTTATTACTTCCAGATTGGTCTAGACTTACAGTGAATTCATATCGATCTATCTTATGATTCTTATCTAGATTCTCTTAAATTCATTGTTTCAACTATCTTGCTGTCAGATGGTCTGTCCATCATGTCAGGTACTATTATTTAATTGTTCAACTTCTGGTTAGACTTTAAGTTGAGGGATGAATACACGCTTTCCATGTCTGGTTAGATGTTTGTATACTTACTATAGTCGGGGCTACTAGAAAAGAAGAATTATTATTCGTTATGTGGGATCTATATTGACTACTTCATGTCTTAAGGTTTCTCAATTTCTATCACTATTTTGAGGCCCCCATCTCCATTATTGCCTTCGAGCTATATTTATTTATGTTATCACACGTATTGAACTCCTTTGTTACTTTCCGCATCTCTCTACATTATCCCCATATCCTATCTCTTAGTTCTAGGTTGTGCTGTCAATATTAGTGGTGGTTTGTCTTATGGGTTACTTAACAGATCTTTGCTCTTGTTACGGGCCACATCTATGACATTTGATCGTATTATTCGTACTGGTACTCCGGTTGACTCCTTATGTATCTATAGTCTCATGGGTCTGTCTTTTTAAACTTACACAGACTTCTACTGACGTTGGTCTGATTTATGGGCTTTTACTAGCATTGTGGACTTGCTCATCTTGACTTGGGTCGGGTTATTTCTTATATGGAATAAGAAGCCTCATTGGTCTCTCCCTAAGTGAACCATCCCTCAAAGTTCGCTACTTCTTTCCTAATAATATAAAACTACTAATACTGGGCTTTCGTACGATTATCTTTGTCTGTGCTGGTAAAGGTTGGGATATGCATTTACATCTCAATGGATATCGTTGTCTTTGCTCTGTATCCTATGTCCTGGTAGAATCTATTACTCATGTTGGATAGGTATGAAAGAGACACCGTCAGGACAACTTCCTTAGCCGATATTAATGAGAAGTTCGAAATCTAGGAAACTTAAGGCCGTTTCTATATCAGGTTCTTGACTAAAGCATATAATCATTTTGTTTGCTTATGTTCCTGGGTTTGGGTATCTAGAATCTCCATCTCCTTTGTAACATCTGTTGTCTATCGGAAACTCCCACGACTAATCCAGATTTCTTGCTTCTATTGTCTTTCTGACTATCACTCTTTATCCAGAGGAACTTGCTATCTCTACGAGGAACTCTAGGGCTATTGGATCAACTTCGAAGAATTTTATAAGGAGGAACGAAATATTACTTGGAGGGAAGAAACATTACTTAGGTCTACTCAATATTTACTCTTGTTCAGGCTTACTGTATTCTCTTTACTACTATAAGTTCTGGTGTTTTCTTTATCTTCTAATTCTGTATCTCTACCTCTTACTGCCTCTGGTTTCTTGAACATCTATGTATCATTCCTTACTTTTCTTATAGCTTTTTCTTCCCACTCATTTGCGTGAATGTTCTCAGAACCTTACTATCTATTCTTATTACATGTCTTAAGTTCCTGTTATTAAACGAAGATGACTACGAAATGATTCTTGGTTAGAACAAGAATTACGATAACTTTATCAAGAAGAAAATTTAGATAACTTCAGGAATGCTTACTAACATTTCTATAGGACTTGAGGATGTACTCGAGGATCAGATACTGGAGAGGTAGTGCCTCGCATACTAGTACCCGGGCATACTACATATAAAAGTGTTGGACAATTATGACCCATAGCATCAGTATTTTGTAAAGGACATGGTGTTCTTGTACACAATTAACTATGTGACAACATAAATTGCTCTTTTATCATTTGTAATTTGATTACCTGGATATATAAATGATAAAATTCCATATGATTAGTACCAGATTAATAAGATATGAGACAGTATTAATCCACAAAAGGTTTAATCATTAAATATCCCTAGTCGTAGTATTATCGAGACTGGACATCGATAATATCGAATAGGCTAGTATTTCACTTGTGCGCGTTATGGAAGCATAACGACATAGTTCTCATATATTTCAGTGTTGGATACTTATGCAAGTGTGATATGAGGTTCTATTTACCGATTGTATGGGAATAGCTTCGCTCTGGATAGACCCCTCGGAATCCCATTAGTAGTATGACTATGTGTCTATGGGAATCCGAATCAGGGTAGGTGTATTTGGTCTTAACCTGAGACTTGCATCGCTAATGATCACTTCAGTCATATGGAGACAATGATCACGCAGGGATACGGAACTGGTACTCTTAAGTACTGCAGTCATCGGGATAATATGACTATGTCATGATTATTTGATTATAGAGACTAGTTGCCTATGATTCAATATATGCTTCGTACGGGGCAGACACAATTCCAGCCTCAGGCCTAGCATGTGAGATCCGATACTGGATCGTAATACGCAATACACTATATACTACGCCTGATAAAGATTATATATTCCTTTAAAGAATATTTCTGGAGAATTGGGAAGACACTATGTTTTGTTAGAAGCTAACAATGTCTTGTAAATCGATAAGAATGTGGTACCGGGTACGCACGTGTTTGGATAGTACGATGACCGTATTTACTGCCAACATATCCAGGGATCTCTTGGGTCGCTTCCCAAGATTCACCGATGAGAATTGACTGGAACAAAATTAATCTGGGATTAATGATGAGAGAGAAAATTAATCTGGGATTAATTACTGCAATAATTAATATGTGATTAATTAACATAGAGGAAATTAATCTAGGATTAATTACGTCATGAATTAATCTGGGATTAATTACGACATGAATTAATCTGAGATTAATTCGTGAAGAAGAGAGAGCACGATTAATTTGGAATTAATCGGAAAAATAAATTTGATAGTAAAATTGGATTTTACTATTTAATTTAATTAATTGGGCTAAAATAATATATTAGATATATTAATTGAAATTGGATTTTAATGCGGAATTAAAATTGGATTTAATTCGTGCAAATGAATTAATTTAGAATTAATTCGCAAGTGACTTAATAATAATTTTGCGAGGCATTATTATTAATTAATTGGATTTAATTACTTTGCAACATCAAATTCGTTTAATTCAGAATTAAACGAACCCGGGCCCGAGCGAAGTTGCGTGTTGGATTGTCCGACTTAAATTTGGAATTTAAAGTGGGGCCCATCAACTTACATCAATGTGTTTGACATTTGATGGAATTTGGTAATGGTTGTGTAAGGCTTGGATTGCTTGTAGAATACATAAACCAAAACCAACACTCAAACTTGGTATAAATTAATTTGGTCAACTTTGGAAGTTAAGCAAGTTACTATTCACAGCAAACAAAACTATTTTCTTCTCTCCCTAGCCATGGCCGAAACTTTGCTTCCTTGGAGGGAAAAAATTTTCTTTTATTTTTTGTTCTTGCTAGCACATAAAGGAGTGAATCAAGGTGATATGGAAACTCACCGAAGTGTTGGAAACACACTACAAAGGCTTGGAGCTTCCATTACATCCATGAAAAGTTTTTGATTTTCTCTACCAAGCATTGTGAGTATTTCTACAACTCCTCTTATTTATTCACACATAAATGAACTTAGAGATATTGTGGCATGTTCTAGGAACACTAACAATGGTATCAGAGCATCCTAAGTTTGATTTGTGAACTTAGGGTTTATATACTTTAATTTGGGATTTTTTTTGGCTTGGAGCTTGATTTGCCTAAATTGATGTTTGTGTTATGTTTATATGATGTTGAATTGGATTTGTACATTGTTGGATTTGTGAAATATTGATTGGATAAAAAATCCCCAAGAATCCTCACATGGCCGAATACTACCATAGGAGTAGTTCACGGTGATTTTTTGATTTTAGGCTATTGGATGAGTTTAAAGCATGAAATGAATATTAATTGTTGGTTTAATTGGATTGAAATCGGAATTGAGTGTTATTTCATGATGATTGCCGTGAACCCTAAGCATGTTGTAAAATTGATTTTGCCCCAATTTTGTGTTGGACATGAATTTGGGAATTAGGCATGATTAATTAAATTAAATTGATGTTTTGGAAACATTAGGTTAATTAATTAATTATGGTCATTGCAGTTTAACTGAATTAAAATGTAATTTGGAATGAAATATTAATTTAATTTGTTGTATTTGGGTTAATGGGCTTGGTTGGGCCAATTTTGGTTTTGGACAATTGGGTTGGATCCAATTGGGCCTAAAACCATTTCCATAAAGTCCAAATATGACAATTGGGCCTTTAAACAATTTAATTGGGCCTAATGGGCCAAAATTGATTTTATGGCATATGGTGATTCCTAATTGAGCCTTGGCATCTTGGGTTTGATCCATAATGGCCAAAGCCCATGCCTAAATAATTAATTAAGAACCCATTGGACTTTAATTAAATAATAATGGATACTAATTGGGCCTTTGAGACCCATGTAGATTAGATTTGGAATCCAAGTCTAAAAGGCACATTTAGAAGTGTAATTATTTAATTTGGAATTAAATATGAATTAGTATTGGATACAATTTAAATTGGATTTAAAATTGTAGTTCAATATAATTCAAGAATACATACTTTGAGTATTTATTCTTAAACGAGTTGGACTCGTGCAAATCAAATCGTTGTTTGAACATTGGATGGTCATTAATTCAAAGATTAATTAATTGGATTAGATTGATTGAATAACATGCTTTGTGTGTGAATACTTGGATGTATTGTATGGATAATGTATATAAGATGGATATTAGAAGAGTGAGGGCAATTTTGGAAATTGTTGTAATAAATTTAGAATTTATTAAATTGGACCTTTGTGTCCAGCCTATTATCTATTTTCTCATTGTATTTTTCTTCTCACCAATTCCCCTCAATGTAAATGAGGTTTATTTAGAAGTATTATGTAATTGGGTAGAAGTATGAATAGTGCTAGCGGGAGAGAGGAATATAGAGATTTGTTCTAGGAACAAATTTGTTATATATCCATCCGCATATCATTATTATTTTATTTCGCGCCTTATTATGCTTTTAGAATGCATGCTTAAGGGTGTATGATGAGACCTAATCAAAGATAATAAATTGGTTGCCAATTTACGCGAAAAACCCTTAAACAATATTAAGCGTTTTTCCTTCCATTGAGTGGTTTTCTCTCAAGATCCAAGATTGGCATTGGTTTGTTGGCCAAAGTCAAGACCTTTGTCCATCGCGGATGTGTTTGAACCGCGTAAGCTTTGTTCCATATCGTATGTCTTGGGCGGTTGTGACTTGTTGGCCAAATTCAAGGTCACTTCTAGTTCATCGACTTCGATTACGAAGCTTTCCCACTGTCAATGGGTCCCGCTTAACTGGAATCATTAAGCTTCTTGAGCCAAAGCCAAGGCTTAGTTGATTCAGAGGAAAAGGTTAGGAAATATATTGGATATATTTACATATATTGGATATATGTTTCGGACTTGGAGGTCCGCCTACTGGATCTAGGAATTGTATGGGATCCAATTGATCTTAGAGATCTACCTAGTTAAGTTTCATACAACTTGTTGGCCAAAATCAAGATTGTGTGTTATTTAACGGGATTCTAGCCCAATAGGAAACTAGGTTTCTCGAGTACTCCACAGAGGGTTAGAGGCTCACCGAAAAATAGTGGGAGGCAAGTATTAAATTTGCAATTTCGTTTAGATACTTGCCAATACGCGCTCTTTTTATTTAATTTTCTCGTTGTTATAAATATATTAATTGGACTAATATTAAATATCGCTTTCGTTGAACAGTTAGACTGTACAACACACCACTTCATTTGTAGTTGGTTAAATAGTTGGACTATAGTAATCATTACATTTGATTGTACCCGAAATTATTGATTGGATAGTTGGACTATAGCAATAAATATAGCTGAAAGATTAGCGTAAAAGAACATAATCCTAGGTGAAAATGTCTTTAACGGCATAATTTTCCAGATTGGAAATGAATCTCAGAATAGTCCTGAGAGCCGAGAAGTTACTCTATTTGATAGAGCGACCTCTCGGGCCTAAGCCCGAAGTTGAACAAATAATAGAGCATGAGTTTTGGAAGACTCATCGTGATGAAAACTTTAGTGCTAAATCCATCATGCTTGCCGCAATGACTCCTTAATTTCGTCGTCGGAACTAAGGATTAGATCCTTATACCATGATGTTGAAATTGAAGGATCTTCACAGATCTAACCTTAGATCTTAGAAGTACGAATTGCAAAAGAAGCTCTTTCGCTCGCGTATGTCAGAAGGTTCATCTGTCGAGTACTAGGTGTCGCAGATGATTGCTGACATCAAACAGCTAGGTTAGCTGGGCATTACCTACGAGGTCGAGACTTCCATAGATTTGATCTTATAGTCTCTGCCCGAATGCTGGGGCGGGTTCATTATGAACCAAGAGAAAACTCTTGGAGAGTTAATGGCTATGCTCAAGGAGGCAGAGCCAGAGCTTCCAAAAAGGCAAGAAGCGCAATACGCATCTTACTTCGACATCCTAGAAGGCCAAGGCTTGGCCGAAGGCTTGGCCGAAGGCTTCTAAGGGTGTGAAGAAAAGGGGCAAAGGCAAAATCGTCATAATCTTCTGGGAAGACAAATGACATATCCCAAGATCTCTACCTAAATTGTGGCAAATGGGGTCACTAGAAGCATGACTGTCGTATGGACAAGGCATACATGAAGGAAATGAAGACGGGCAAGGCTCCGGCATCAGGTATGTTTGTTATAAACATGTCCACTACTAGTTTTAAAATTGGATTTTTAATACTGGATGTGGTACATACATATATACTGATGTGCGGGATCTGCTGATTAGCAAGAGACTGGCTTTAGATGAGATCAAACTGCGAGTCAGAAACAGGACGAGAGTCGTTGTTTTGGCCGTGGGAACCTAAGTTTTGGAACTGCCATTTGGGCATGTACTTAAATTAGGAAACTGTTACAATGTACCTAGTTTGACTAGAAACATGATCTCTATATCTTGTTTAACCCGTTACGGGTATACCTTTATGTTCCAGAACACCGGGTGTTTTGTTTATAAAGATGATATTAAGATATACCCATTAGATGTGAATAACAGTATTTATATTTTGAATATAAATGAATCTCAAACATATAATATGACAA
>SKCR01032426.1:0-21519 GCA_019454045.1 Zanthoxylum bungeanum
AACTGTAGATCCTGATTTCGGTCGAGGTCCACAATTGAGAATGTTAGGGGGCACACAGCGAACCTGCAAAATAAGAATAGAGCAAAAGAGATTTACTGCCCACCGGTGTGATGGAAACCGTAGGCTCTCCGACGCTCAAGTTAGCCAAAGAATGAGAGACTAAGTAGAAAGGATTCAGGTGTTAGGATACCTAAACCACTGATCAATTGCCGTGAGGGCGGACTATTGGATATTATCTGATGTTAGGATGTTGTGTCGGATCCCTTCTTTATTCTTTGCCTTGCTCTTTTATAGGATTCCTCCTCTGCCCGTTGGAGACTTTTCTTTCGTGATCTCATAATTTCAGGTCCTTTAGATCTCATAACCGTTGATTCCATGATGACGGTCATGAATTCGGATCCATTTCCTGATCTTTGTAACTGGTGTCCGTTTGTCTGCCTTTAATGAATTTGGCTCGTGAGGCGGCCCATGGATCTTCTTCTGGGCTCCAGGTCTTGCGGCTGGCTTTGGTGGTAAAAGTCGATTTTACCCCTGGCCCAAATTTGGCCCGTACAGTTTGTCCCCTACTCTCTAAGTCTGGATTGTCCCTGACTTTGAGAGTATCATCTGTCGAATGTGTCGAGGTTTGTATGATTACTCCCCCTGATTTTGGCGATGGAAGGTTTCAGATCTACTCATCTTTGTCGTATGTGGTGAGTAAATTCACCGATTATATTTGATTCGACATGAGATGCCAGGGATGTCCATTGGTCGACTTGAACCAGACGATGGCTAAGGACCACACTTGACATGTCGTAAGTGTTGAGTGTGTTTACGATTGTTTTTGACTCGACACGAGTCATCAGGGGTCTCTAGGTCGATTTGAGCCAGTTGGCTCAGGATCGCATTCGACATGACGTAGGTGTTGAGTATGACTGTATTTGACTCGACAAGAGTCATCAGGGATGTTCCTAGGTCGACTCGAGCCAGTTGGCTCAGGATCGCATTCGACATGACGTGGTGTTGTTATGACTGTATTTGACTCGACAAGAATCATCAGGATGTCCCTAGGTCGACTCGAACCAGTTGCTCAGGATCGCATTCGACTGACGTGGGTGTTGAGTATGACTGATTTACTCGACAAGAATCATCAGGGATGTCCCTAGGTCGACTCGAACCAGTTGGTCAGGATCGCATTCGACATGTTGAATGTGTCGTGTATTTCATGATTCTACGACTTGGCATGAATCATGTGGGGATGTCCCTGGTCGACTGAACCAGTTGGTTCAGATCGCTTCGACATGTCGTGGGTGTGAGTATTACTGTATTTGACTGACATGAATCATCAGGGATGTCCCCTGGTCGACTGAACCAGATGGGGTCAGGATCGCATTCGACAACGTTGTATGTGTCGATTATTTCATGATTCTACTGACTTGCATGAATCATGTGGGGGATGTCCCCTGGTCGACTGAACCAGATGGTGGTTCAGGGTAATATTATTCGACACGTCGTCGTGAGTCATATATACTTCATGACTCCATGACTGCATGAATCATGTGGGGGATGTCCCCTGGTCGACTGAACCAGATGGTGGTTCAGGATACATCACTCGACTTGTCGTATGAGTCGATAATATTTCATGTTTCCATGACTGCATGAATCATGTGGGGGTGTCCCCTGGTCGACTGAACCAGATGGTCAGGATTAATATTTCGACATGTCGTATGAGTCGTAATATTTCATGATTCCATGACTGCATGAATCATGTGGGGGATGTCCCCTGGTCGACTGAACCAGATGGTGGTTCAGGGTTAATATTATTCGACACGTCGTATGAGTCGATAATTCCCATGACTCCATGACTGCATGAATCATGTGGGGGATGTCCCCTGGTCGACTGAACCAGATGGTGGTTCAGAATAATATTATTCGACTGTCGTATGAGTCGTGCGATTTCATGATTCCATGATTGCATGAATCATGTGGGGGATGTCCCCTGGTCGACTGAACCAGATGGTGGTTCAGGGTTAATATTATTCGACACGTCGTATGAGTCGATAATACTCCATGACTCCATGACTGCATGAATCATGTGGGGGATGTCCCCTGGTCGACTGAACCAGATGGTGGTTCAGGTCTATATTCGTCATGTCGTATGAGTCGATCCATGATCCATGATTGCATGAATCATGTGGGGATGTCCCCTGGTCGACTGAACCAGATGGTGGTTCAGGAATATATTTTACTCGACTTGTCGTATGACTGTTCGCCATTCATGGTTCTTAAATATTAATTGGGCGTCGTGCCAAATATCGAGGAGGTACATTGTCGAGTTTGTTGTAAATGTTTGATGGCACTGATATTCCATTCGACGATTCCAGTTTGAAAATGGTTCTGGCTCTGTACACGTGTCATCTGATGCTGCAAGACCTAATGCGATTACGAGGCGTCCATTTTGGGCGGGAATCTTTGGCGCCAGATTTTTAGGTAGCATGTATAAAGGAACCTCGGTTGTTTCATTTCGCCTTATCCGGAGAGTCGAGTAAAAGGTGTGCTCTCAAGAGTTCTCGAGGTATTCTTCGAAATCTTCTTCTTGTTCTTCATTCCTTTAAACATTCATATTGAATACTCAAGCTGTTCTTAGAAAAGTTAAGCTGTTTGATCTCCTGGTCTGTGTGATTAGTTTTCAATTTATGTTTGTGGGTTTTGATCTTTAGGAGGTGGGCTACTTAGAGGTTTTAGTTGTTTAATGCTTGTCGTCTGGAATATGTCGAGTAGTGAATCTTTAGGCAGCTTAGGTGCCAAGATCGATAAATATGTCGAATCATCAAGTGAGACCGAGGGATCAACAAGTGAAAGTAAGGAGTTAGTAGAGTGTGGAAATAAGTCGTATCAAGATTTTATCGAAAGTGGTGCTGTTACCTTAGCTATGCCTTCTCCACCAGTGATCCCTGCCGAGGCTATTCCTTTGAGGTCTTTGCCCGCAATTGGGGAGTCGAGCGAATTACCTTGTACGAGTGAGCCTACCAACTTATTATCAAAGAATCCTGCAAGTCGAATGACTGGGAAAGTATTGAGAGAACTTAGCTGTATGTATAGGTTCCCTAACACTTTGGAACTCCGGGTGCCTTTGTCGAATGAAAGAATTGATTATCGGGTTCCTGGGTGGATGGGATTCTATGTGCGTCCATTTTTTATAGGTCTGAGGTTTCCCATTCCGAGATTGGTTTGGGAGGTTTTGGATCATTTCCGAGTAGCTCCTTCACAGCTGATGCCGAATGCATGGAGGATCTTATTGTCGATTGAATGTTTAGCCTTTGAACTGGGGGTACTCTTCGAGGTGAAGGACGTTTTAGAGACGTACTATCTGAAGGAACATTTGAAGGAGAAGGGAAGGTATACGTTGATTCTTCGTCAAAGAAAGACGCAACTAGTCACTGGATTGCCAACTAATGATAGGGGAAATTGGCAGTCTTATTATTTCTTTGTGAAGGGTGAGGGTATATTTGGATCGGCCGGGGTTGGTCGAATCCCTGAGTTTTGGTGTTTGTCGAGTGAGTAACGAGCTCTCGCTTTTCTTCAATCTTTGAGTCGTTCATTTGTCTTTGAGTAATCATGAACTTATTGTTGCAGGTCCTCTACAAGAACAAGTCATTCGTCAAGACTGTACGTACAACCTCCAACACCAAAGCCATCTTGTCACTGCCGGTCGAAAAAAGGGATTGCAAAACTATTTTAACGGAAAAGAGGTTAAGGTCGACTCCACTGTGGAAAGAAATCTTTCACCGAGAAGGTAAAGTTCTGGCCTTATGTAACGACGTTTTGTCCGTGATAAATAGTAGATGGTCGTGTCAAAAGTTATATGGGGGAAATAGATATCGAGAGCCCTTAAAATCCGAGGAATTTTTATGCGCAGAGGAAATGATGACTGGGCCTTTCACCGTAGCTTCACTTGATGAAATGAAGAGCCGGAAAAAATCAAGGAAATTGAAGAAGAAAGAGTCGGAGGCTGAAAAAGAGGCTGGGTCTCAACAAAGAGAAATTGAAGCGGAGAAGGTGAAGTCGACCGCGACGGTTTCTGCGGGGAAAAAGAGGAGGTTTGTTCCCGAGGTCGAGGAGGAAGATGATTCTGATAATCTCACCTTAAAGGTTCCTCGGGAGTCGACTGCTATATCCGATCCTTCAAGTATCGATTCGTTCGTAGGGGGACTTCTCCTCGAGGGGGATGAAGTAAGATTGGCACAGATTGGTCCCACGGAGGTCATGAAAAAGCCATCGCACTGAATTATCAAGTAAGTAGCAACCTCAATTACTATTATATTACTATTATTATTCTTTTTCCTTTTTTTTTTTATAAATATACTCGGCTGTCGTAGGCACTGGAATGCAGTCTATTCATGCGAAAAAATGTGGAATCTAATCAAAGAAGGACAAAGGAGCTGGAGAAGTCGCTGTCGGTGATGAGGAAGGAATCGTCAGAGTTGAAGTCTGGAATCATTGCTTCTCAAAGGAATGAAAGAGCTCTTGAGAAAGAATTGAAGGAAGTTAGGGCTGCTTTGCAATTGGAGAAGGAAACTGCTGAATTGACAATCGACAGCTACAAAGAAGGTTTCGAAAATGTGAAGAAAGAGAAGGAGCTATTGTTAGAGCAAATGGAGGATATCGCCATTGATTCCATGATGAGAAACAGGTGTGATTTAATGAGGGATTTCTTGGCTGGGAAACATGTCGACTGGAAACCTGAGAAGTGGATTAGAGAGTATGAGAGGCGCGAGGCCGGGATCTCTTCTTCGACAGATGATGCTTCCGAAGAGAAAGGATTGGAGGTTGAATCAAAGAAGAATGGGGCAGAAACAGACAGACTTGTCGCTGCCGAAACGGAAGAAGTCGGAAGAAATGTGGAGGGGGAAGAAGTCATGGAGGAAGCTACTGAAACCCAAGGTGATGCGCCCGCCAGTCTTCCTGCGGCTACCGATGAAGCACCAGACAATGTCTAGGTTGTTCAGGTCTAAAATTAGCATTAAAATGTCGTATGAAATTAAGTCGATGATTTTGTCAGGAAAACTGTGATCACATTTTGTATGTGTTGTTTATGTCGTATGGGATTAGGAGAACGATATTGTGATGTGTTTGTAAAAGTCGGTTGATTTGTTAATGTGACAAACTTTGCTTTTATTCGAATGACTACTGCTGATTCCTTTATTCAATCTCAACAAAATAACTAACTGAACATATAATTGGAAACAAACAAACAAATAAAACATAAGGGTTACCGGTTAAATCGCTTGAGATGCATTGCGTTCCAACTATTGCGTACGAGAACCCCTTCTAAATTCTGTAGCTTGTATGCACCTTTCCCAACGACTTTCGTGACGAGGTAAGGGCCTTCCCAATTCGGACCCAATTTCCCGTCGCCTACTTCCTTGGTGTTCTGGAACACTCTCCGTAAGACCCAATCTCCAGCCTTGAAATTCCTACTTCTAACGTTTTTGTCGAAGTATCTGGCCATTCTCTGTTGATATGCTGCCAGTCGAATGGAAGCTCGATCTCTTGCTTCTTCAATCGTGTCGAGATTGAAATTCATCAGTCGTTGATTGTTTTCTTCGTTGAGATATTGGTAGCGTGTTGAAGGAATAACTTCTTCAGTCGGTATGACGGCTTCCGTTCCAAATGCTAATGCGAAAGGGGTTTCGCCTGTTGAAGACCTCGTCGTTGTCCTGTATGACCATAATACTCCTGGCAGTTCGTCGGCCCAGGCTCCTTTAGCTTTCTCCAACCTTTTCTTCAGGGTGTTCATGATCGTTTTGTTGGATGATTCGGCTTGTCCGTTCGCCTGTGGAAAGCGAGGGGTGGAGAAGTTCAACTTTATGCCCCAATTCCTGCAGAAGTCTTGAAAATGGTGGCTAATGAACTGTGCTCTGTTGTCGGTCACGATCTCCTTTGGTATGCCGAATCGGCATATGATGTTTTTCCACACGAAAGTTTGGGCTTCCTTGTCGCGTATTCTGGCAAATGCTTCTGCTTCTATCCACTTGGAGTAGTAGTCTGTCATGACGAGCACGTACACTCGTTGGCCAGGTGCTGTTGGGAGTTTCCCAACAATGTCCATCCCCCACTTCATAAATGGCCATTGCGACAAGATGGGGTTCAGTTTCTCCGGAGGAGGTGAGGTATTGGTGCGAATCTCTGGCATTTATCGCACTTCTTTGTGTATTCAGATGAATCGAATCTCATTGTAGGCCAGTAATATCCTGTCGTGTGCGCTCGTTGGGCTAAGCTCCTGCCACCAGAATGATTCCCACATTCCCCTTCATGCAACTCAGACAGAACAAGTTGCGCTTCGTTAGGAGTGAGACATGTCAAGTAAGGTCCTGTGAACGATCTTTTTAACAGATGTCCGTCGAACAACACAAATCTGGCTGACTGTCTCTGAATTTTCTTTGCTTGAATTCTGTCGTCTGGAAGTATGCCGTCTTGCAGATACTTTATAATCGGTGTCATCCAACTGTCGACAGTGTCGAGCACCGCGACAATCGCTTCTTCTTCATTACATCGCGGGCCAGTTTAAGTACACGATTGGAATCGTTCGTGATTCGTTCCCCTCCATTGTCGAACCAAGGGTTGCTAATGCGTCAGCCTGGCAGTTTTCGCTTCTTGGGACCTGTATGATGGAAAATTTCTCAAAGCTCGATCGTAGGTCTCTTACCTTTCGTAGATAAGAAGCCATGGCTTGTCCTCTGGCTTGATACGACCCTTCAATCTGGTTCACAATCAACTGGGAATCAGTTTTTACTTCAATATCTCTAGCCCCCAATTCTTTAGCTAGTGACAGCCCAGCTACCAATGCTTCGTATTCCGCCTCGTTATTTGTAACTCGAAATCCGCACTTGATTGCTTGCTGTATTATGTCGCCGGTTGGAGTTATAAGCATGACCCCAAGACCGCACCCTTTTTTATTACTTGCCCCGTCGACCGCTAATTTCCAAGGTGTCTTTTGATGGATGCAGTTGATATTGACTTCGGTTGCCGTAAGTAAACCGGGGGTGAAGTCGGCTACAAAGTCAGCCAGCGCCTGAGATTTGATAGCGGTTCTGGGCTGGTAAGTGATGTCGTGCTCTCCAAGTTCGATTGCCCACTTCATCAACCGTCCTGACATTTCCGGTTTATGAAGTATCGTTCTCAAAGGATAGGTCGTGTACACCGTGATCGGGTGCCCCTGGAAGTAGGGTCTGAGTTTTCTTGCTGCGGTAATGAGGGCGAAGGCTAATTTCTCCATCAAAGGGTAACGCGACTCTGCACCCAACAGCGCTTTGCTCACGTAGTAGACTGGTTGTTGGTCTCCTGCTCTCTCTCTCTTACTAAGACTCCACTGACCGCCTGCTCCGAAACACACCAAATATAGGAAAAGTCTCTCCAAGTCGTGTGGTTTGGACAGCAAAGGTGGTGTGGTGAGGTACAATTTGAGCTTTGTCAGTGCTTCCTCACAGGCGGGTGTCCAGTCAAAGCTGTTTCCTTTCTTCAAGGCTGAAAAGAACAAAAAGCTCTTATCTGTAGATTTGGAGATAAACCTATTTAGAGCTGCGATTCTCCCAGTTAGTCTCATGACATCTTTTGGGCTGGAAGGAGACGGGATGTCGAGGATCGATCTGATCTGTTCCGGATTCGCTTCGACCCCTCGTCGAGTGACCACGTACCCCAAAAATTTTCCTGAAGCAACACCGAAAGCACATTTAGTTGGATTTAGTTTCATTCCATACCTATCCATGATGTCGAATGCTTCTTTCAGATGATTTAGGTGCTGCTCCGATTTGATCGACTTCACCAGCATATCGTCAATGTACACTTCCATGGTTTTCCCAATTTGGCCGTCGAACATCTTGTTGACGAGTCTTTGATACGTTGCTCCTGCGTTCTTTAGGCCAAAGGGCATGACTTTATAACAGAAAATTCCCTTGTTGGTTACGAAGGCTGTCTTTTCTTGATCGCCCGGGTGCATGAAGATCTGGTTGTAGCCTGAGTATGCATCCATGAAACTTAATAACTCATGTCCCGCCGTCGCGTCGACCATAGAGTCTATGTGTGGAAGTGGAAATGAATCCTTTGGACAGGCCTTATTCAAATCTGTGAAGTCGATGCAAACTCTCCATTTCCCGTTCTTTTTCTTCACCACAACGACATTTGCGAGCCATTCCGGAAATTGGACTTCTTTTATAGCTCCATTCTCTAATAACTTCTGGACTTCTTCGTCGATGATCCGGTTCCGTTCTGGGGCAAATTTTCTTCTTTTCTGCCTAACCGGGGCATACTCTGGATCCACATGCAATTCGTGGGTCATGAGCGTTGGGTCGATCCCTGTCATATCTCTGTGGGACCATGCAAAACTGTCGTGTCGGCTCTTCAGAAACTCTATGATGTCGGCTCGGAATTTCGGATCTAGTCCAGCGCCAATTAACGCCTTGTGATCTTCAAACTGTGGATGAATCTGAACCTCGTCGAGCTTCTCTATGTTCGGTAATGTCGGCTCCGAAGCTCGAGGTTCAACCTGTAATTGCTATGCTGACTCGTCCTTCGCTTTCAGAGTGGTCTGGTAACAGCTCCTGGATGCCAACCTGTCGCCTCTGATTTCTTGTACCCCCCATTTAGTAGGGAATTTCATCACCTGATGGTAGGTTGACGAAACCGCTCTCATATCATGAATCCAGGGCCTCCCCATTATCAGGTTGTATGCGGAAGGGCATTCCATGACTAGAAATGTAGTCAGTTTGTTGATTCCAGCAACGTATACCGGAAGTGAAATTTCTCCCATCGTGATCTTCTGTTCCCCACTGAACCCGATCAACACTGTCGTCCGCCGATTGATTTTATCCAACTCTGTCCCCATGTCGGCGAGGGCGCTTGCGAAAATTACGTTTGCCGAGGAACCTGTATCGATCAACACCCGTTTGACCAAGAAATTCGCCACCTGCAAGAAATGACCAGTGCATCATGGTGCGGGTTTAGGGTGTGAGATTTTTCATCGTCTGGGAACTCCAAGGTCAATTCTGTGAAGGCTTTTTCTACAGACGTTGTAGTATGAGAAACATTATTGATCAGAGCCCTTGTATGTCGCTTGGCAGCCGAGTAAGTTGTTCCACTAATTCCCGAACCTCCTGAAATAACGTTGACTGTGTTATTTATAGGGGGTGGTAGGACAGGATCTTCTCCCTGGTTGGTTTTCTCCTCCCTTCGTGACATGGTTGCCTTTCCCTTATCTGTTAGCAAGTCCCTGAGGAAGCCTTTGTTTAGTAACTCCAAAACCTCTAATCTCAAGGCTACGCACTCCGCTGTCGTGTGACCGTAGTCCCTGTGGAACTCACACCACTTCCTGGTGTCTTTTTTCGTCGAATTGTCTCTGCTGCGCGGAGGCCACTTTACTTCATTCCCCATCTTCTTAAGCACGGTGACCAGTTCCCCTGGAGAAATCGTAAAGTTGTAGTCCGGTAGCCTGGGTTTGCTTGCTGGTTGCTCGTCCCTGTGTGACCTTTGTCTTCTGTCGACATTTGGGTAGTATGGTCGCCGCTCACCCCTTTGTTGGTTCCTCCTTTTCCCTATGAGAATGGACATTGCTATCGTGCGGCCTGGGAGCAACAGGCCTTCGGTCAATCCGGGTATTCGCAACATCTGCCCTTCTGTTGTTTCTTTTATCTTCTTCCCATCTTATTTCTACCTGGGCCCGTGCCATTACTTGTTCCATGTTGTAGCATCGAAATTTCGTCAACTTCTTGTAGAGTCCGCTGTCATAGAGTAGTCCGTTCCGGAAGGCTTCTACTGCTGTAGGTTGGTGGAGATCTGGAACCGTGATTCTCTCTCGGTTGAATCGAGCAACGTAGCTCCGCAGAGATTCTCCCCTTCCCTGTTGTATAGAATTAAGGTCGTCCGAAGTTTTTTCTATTTTGCATGAACTTGCAAAGTGTTGCACAAACTTGTCAGCTAGCTCTTGGTAGGACTCGATTGACCTGTAGGGAAGGTTGATGAACCAAGTAAGGGCAGGTCCTGCCAGAGTCTCGCAAAGCATCTGCACATTCCAGCCTCCCACTGACTTGGGGACAGGCCGGTGGACATCATCTTGTATTTGTAGTGTACGACATGGTCGTCTGGATCGGCAGATCCATCATACGGCTTCATCTCCGGAGGGCTGAATTTTCGGGGTAAATCAATAGCAACAATAGACTCCGCAAATGGGGTGTCAGAAATCGCTCCAGCCCTCTACTTTTCCTAACCGGCAACCTTACCCCTGGTAGTCTCGACATTATTGCTTCCTTGAATTCGATCATCTCCTTCCTGATTGAAGTGGCAATCTGTTGGGTTGGATCGATGAGAGAGACCGTTCTTGCAAGATTGGCTGTTGATTGTTGTTTGGACCTTCTGTCATAAGCGGGATTGTTGGGTTGCTCTGGTCGTCTGGATTGCTTGTTTGGCTCAGAGTATTAGTATGCGGAGGATTGGATGACATCTGCTCCATCTTTCTCTGTAGATTGTCATTGGCACTCCGCATCGTTTGATTTTCTTCTTCTAGGGCTTGCAACCGTTCTTGGAGCATGGCAAGCTGTGCCATCATGGGATTTGGGTTTTGCTCATTGCTTGAGGCCATTTGCTGTGTGCTATGTCTTACTTTTACGAAATTCGCTTGGTAGGCCCCACGGTGGGCGCCAAATTGTAGATCCTGATTTCGGTCGAGGTCCACAATTGAGAATGAGTAGGGGGGCACAAGCGAACCTGCAAAATAAGAATAGAGCAAAAGAGATTTACTGCCCACCGGTGTGATGGAAACCGTAGGCTCTCCGACGCTCAAGTTAGCCAAAGAATGAGAGAATCTAAGTAGAAAGGATTCAGGTGTTAGGATACCTAAACCACTGATCAATTGCCGTGAGGGCGGACTATTGGATATTATCTGATGTTGGATGTTGTGACAGGATCCCTTCTTTATTCTTTGCCTTGCTCTTTTATAGGATTCCTCCTATGCCCGTTGGAGACTTCTTTCGTGATCTCATAATTTCAGGTCCTTTAGATCTCATAACCGTTGATTCCATGATGACGGTCATGAATTCGGATCCATTTCCTGATCTTTGTAACTGGTGTCCGTTTGTCTGCCTTTAATGAATTTGGGCTCGTGAGGCGGCCCATGGATCTTCTTCTGGGCTTCAGGTCTTACGGCTGGCTTTGGTGGTAAAAGTCGATTTTACCCCTGGCCCAAATTTGGCCCGTACAGTAACTACTTTTGAAACATTACTAAGTCTTTTAAGTATTAGAAGCATGAGTTACTTATCTGTCAGAACCGCTATTTGCGGAACTTTCTTCACATCTACATTAAACTACGGATCTTCTCGGAATACTCAAATCCTCACCGAATCTACGGTCTAAGTTCCATTACTCTAATATGTTTTCTATATCATTCAGAGCTAACTAGATACCTTAGATTCTCACTTTACGCGTTTGCAGCAAAACTTGCGGAAACGTTTCCGCAAACGCTACGAAAGGGTCTCGAACCCCCCGAACTAATCCAGAATTACCTAATTACCCTCGCAATATCATTTTAATTTGTTTCATGATTACGATCAACTACGCTCAGTCGCGCGAGAAAATCCATTTTACCGGAATCTCGCTAATTCTACCGGATCAATCATATCTCATCTGATTCTCCCCGGATTCTACCATATTTATCGTTTTAACACATTATAACACATTCAATTTAGTTCATGCAAATTCGTTACACTACGAAATAAATAGAAGCATCCGAAACTAAATCGATACACTTTAAAACATGAAATTCTAAACGGAGAGTCGTACCGAAATTCCGAGGCCATATCCGGACTCCCAACGGCCATACGAACGCGCTGGTGTGATCATAAATTCGATCAGAGCTACAGTTCGTCTTGGGTTTACTGTTCACCGCCGCTTCTCTCCTCGTTTTGCGTGATTTCGGCCATTTTTCGGTGAAATCAATCCCACACACTCGTAGTAATCGTCGAGAGCTTCGATTTGGTAGGTGGCTCGGGCCGTGACTCGAAGCGACGAGCCGGGATCGGGAAATCCAAGCTCGCGCGTCTCTCACTCTCTTATCCGCCGTTATCGGCGTTTCTGCTGTCGACGCCAGCCACCCTCACGAACGCCGTCACCGGACGATCCCTCCAGCACTTGTGCGCCGGCCTGACACTGGCCAGAAGCTCACCGGCGAACCACTTCTCCAAAACAGCGATGGGGGTCGGGTAGAGGGAAGGATAAGGGATTTGCCATTTTTGCAATTTCCCAAACCTTAAGGCTTTATATACTTTTTCCTGGAAAATATCAAAAAGGCCCCCGCATATTGCAGTTTAGCCCCCTCATAGAAACTTCTGGAATATCATATTTTCGCGGAGCCTTTCTGATGCGATTCCGAAAAGTGTTCAACACGAAAGTTGTTCGTCTCGGAAAACGAGTCCGATGGTTCAGGAATCGACTCAATCGGAGTTCGTTTTCTCTCTTCGTGACCAAAACACAAACTTTACGCGTTTTACGAAAATCGCGTAACTGACTTTTGATCCTGCGCGTTTTCCGACGCGACGAAAATTCATAATCTAATATTCCAACCCATATATCATCACTTAAACTCTTATTCTTCATTATCATCACGCTCCGAGACTATATCGTCAGTCCGAAAATCTTGTAGAACCGTCCCGAAAATCTGGGATGTTACATATGGAATTGACGGACATAGACCGTGTGCACATGTAGTTCAGGGCTAGGGATGGCGATACGTAACGCCCCCTAGACCTAGTTTCAGAACTAGGAAGGTAGCATAGATCCGAACCCCAGTTCTAGTTTGTGGCTTGGGGACGGCGATACATAACGCCCCAAGACCACCAGTTTCAGGGTCACGAGTGGCATTGTTGGGGTTGGTACTCAGAGCGCCAATTCCCGGTTGTATTGCTTTTGAATATTACCGTAAAATATTATTATTATGAATAATATATGCAGTTTCTATAATATAATCTATCTTTTTATATGGTAAAGACGTAATGACCTTAGAATGATCAGTCATGGTACTGTTGCAAAAGTGTCGCAACTAACATTGAGTAGTATCATGACGTTGTCATTCTCAGATAGTTCCTGATCAAGGTTTACACTACTTGGTCAGTATAGTAAACCCGTTGAGACCGGTACATGTCTTAGACTAGAATATATGATTCCAATGGTTTCTCAATGAACCATAAGTCTTGGAGACTAGTATAGACGTGTAGGTGTTTATAGCGGATAAACACTGAACGAATCACCGAAGATTCTTAATGGATGGTACACCAACGTCAATAAGAATCTTCTCGGGTTGAGTAGCACTTGTGATTCTTAGACTTGAGATGCCATTGTGGGCACATGAGACATCTTCTACACTTAGATGGCAGTCACGTCATCGATATATTTAGATCAGACCTCCGTCTGTTCGTTGGGTGTAGATAGATCCTCAGGGTGTCCTATGTGTATCAAGATAGGATCTGCCAGTTCTGTGTACCAGAGCATAGGTAGTCCATATGATTAGCAATCAGATAAAACCATGGGCCCGTGGTAAGTTTAGAAGCTAGTTCTAAACATTCTTTTAGAGATTTCTATATAATAGTCGACTGATAATCCCCATAGAGATTTGACGTTTACATCTATATCTCTGGGATATATCTGGATACCTGTGACAGAGGAATTATACATTTGCCATGACCTCGACTTGTATGATTCAGTGAGATTATCCGTGATCGTCATAATTTACGGGTGGATAAATTATGGACACGAAATTGGATTTCGTGACGGATATACCTGAATCTAGAGAGTCTCAATAATGAAACATACTCGTAAACCACTAGAGCAACATTTATAAATAATATTGATTATTTATAAAGTCTTTTAAAGGTTAAACGCAAGATACATGCTAAAGGGACCTGATAGTCATTTGCTTAATTATTTTGTATTACATTTAATACTTGATTAATTTAAATACACATTAATTAATAGTCAAATTGAGATATTTGACTTATATCCTAAATGAATATATGTATTTGATATTTAATGTAATATTATACATATTTTAATATATTTTATATTATTATTATTAATTAATTAATTAATTATTTAATTGTTAAATGATTAAATTAATAAAATATAAATATCTTTACATTTGGATATTTGATTAAAATGACTTAGTTTCTTTTGTTGACTTAATTAAAATATCTATAAAGTGTTTATAAGATATTTAAATCAAGTTGATCAAATGAAAATCAAATGAAATTGAAATTAATATTCTTGTATATGCCTTTACCAAATTCGGCCAAGGCACAAAATAAAGAAGTATATATTGTTTTTCATTTCATTTGGTTTCTAACCTAATACACTTTAACCTAAACTCCATTAAAAAAAAAGCAAAGAAAGGTAGAGAGAAAAGAAAAGAAAATCAAGGAAAAGCTTGGAAAATAGTAAGTATTTCCAACCTTCCATTAGAGAGTAATTTGTTCCTCTTGTTGTGGGCAACATCTTGTGATGTTCTTGAGTTTTTCTATTCTTTATTCTTTGTGTTTTTGATGGATAAATGTTTGGTGAAAGTGTTGAGCATGTATAATGGAGGAAGCTTGTGACTAGTGTAGTTATAAGTGTTCTTTTATGGTTTTCGAAACTTTGTTGCTAATCTAGAGTTGTTGACCCACTCTTAAATGACCTATATTTAATCTTGAGTTGTTTCATTGTGTTGAGACTTTGGTTGGATGGAAGAAACACGATTGAAGTAATTGATTTTACCAATTTGGTCTAATTTGTTCAATTTGAAGAATTTGATAAATTAGGGTTTAAGACCTCATCCAAATTTGGGTATTTTCATTTATGTTGTGTATAAGGATGTGTATATGATGCATATAAAGTTTCATGTTGATTGGATTACATCTTGATGTGTTTGAAGCATGAAATCACAAAATGCACAAATCCCCCCTCCGTTTGGAGGCTCTCGGCCAAATGGGTTAATTTGGGGATTTTTGTTGCTCTTGGTGTTTTGATGTTTTGAACATGCTAAGTTCATCTTAGAAATGATTTAGAATCATCCAAAATTGATTTGATCAATTTCGGACTAAAATGAACAAAATACCAAGTGTAAGGGCAATTCGGTAAATTCACTTAAAATGATTTATTGAATTTTATTTCATAATTTGATTATTGGATAATTAAATAAATATGTTTATTTAATTAATCCGAGAAAAATTTTTGAAATCGGAAAATTTGATTTTCCACCGTTTCCTTCCGCTGCGTTACCGGATTTAGCCCCTAAAAACCCCTACAAAATGGTATCAGAGCGAGTCTGATTCTAGGCCCCCTAAAATGATTAGCCTTGATTAAATCAATGTTTAATCATGTTTTATTGACTTTATACATGCTTGTTATAATCTAATTGATTAGATTTACGGTGTCCTGACACTTAGCGGAAAATCCCTAATTATAAGGTTTTAATGTAATTATGTATTTGATGCATGTTATGTGGTCCATCTTGTTAATACGGTTTATAATAAATTTTCTCTGTGACTACATCCGAGACCGTGCCTCTGTTGTGAGGATGTAGCCGATAGAGATTTATTTATACCGGATGTATATCAGATACTAGATAAATTCAAGCGAAAGCGGAATTCTGAACGTGCCCTAGCTGTCAGAATTACGTAAGTAACTTGAGTTTATCATTGACGAGTTTAACCTTGGTACGTCTCTTTGTGGGCCTGCCTTCGCAGCGACAACGAGAAACGACCAGGACCGGAAACCTATGAGTCATTAGTGAATGATTGATAAATGAGTTGTCTACCTGATGAATATACGTAGGCGAGATCGTGCCTCTGCTGTGAGCTGAAATATATTCACGGGATCCACTTCTCACTATTTTTTTAATTTAAATATTTGTATTCTGTTTGGGGATTACAGTATTGCATGATTTAATGAGAGGGGGATATTAGATTAAAAATCCTTGATCTAGTTTATGCTTATGATATTATATGAAACTGCTTAATTTCTACTAACCGTTTTTCGTGATCTATATGATAGATTTACGATGGCAGCACCATCCACAAATCAGTTTGCGCGTATACTTGATGCGAAAAAAACTAAAAGGCGCTGATAACTTCGCTGATTGGGAATTGGATTTGGGGATTGTCCTCGATTCCGAAAAACTGTGATATGTTCTTGAGGGTCCACTGCCCATTACTGTGGCAGAGGATGCAACTCCGAAAGAACGCGAAGTCTTCCTAACTTGGAAGGATGATGACTTAAAAGTTAAGTCATACATCTTAAGTTCGCTTTCACCGGGACTCAAGAAACAGTATTATGGCATGTCAGATGCCTATACTATGATGACTCGTTTGAGACAGTCATTTGAGAACCAAGAACAAGTGATTGTTCACAAGGTCGCAATGGAACTGTTCCATGCGTGATTAGATGAGGGGCAAGCTGTTAGCCCACATGTTCTTTAGATGATTGATTTGATTGATCAACTGAGACAACATGATCTCATTCTGAATGACGTTCTCAGTAGCAGTGTCATTCTTGGGTCGCTCCCAGCTTCTTATCGCCAGTTTGTGATGTATTTCAACATGAACAAGACTATCTGTACCTACCAAGAGCTGCATAGGATGCTGCTCACGGCGGAAGAGGACCTTAAGAAGGGAGTACCGACTCGCCCTCCGAGACCTACTTATATTTCCGCTTCTTCCCAAGGCTGGTCCAAGGGAAAGAAGAAGAAAGGAAAGAAGAAGAAGGCTTTTGGTCCTCAACCACAGGCGAAGATAGCGAAGCCCAAAAGGGCTTCTGAAGACAAATGCCATCACTGCAGCAAGGTCAGGCACTGGAAGAGGAACTGTCCTGACTGCATTGCCCAGCTAAGGAGAGAGAGAGCATCAACATCAGGTACATTTATTTTTCCAGTTATTGATTTATCTTTGGCTTGTGAAGCCGTTACATCCAGTTGGATTTTAGATTCTGCTTGTCCTATTCACATTTGCAATTCGTTGCAGGTGCTGAAGGAAAGTAGGAGACTGAAGCCTGGAGAGATGCAGTTGCGATTCGGGAGTGGAGACTCTCTGGATGCAGTTGCAGTTGGAGTATGCGAGGTCTCATTGCCGAATGGGACACTTTTGTTAAATGAATGCCATTTTGTACCAGGATGTGTAGCTAATATTATATCACTTTTTGTATTGGATACAGAAGGCTTTTGTATTAATTTTAAGAATAGTTCTTTATATTTATATGATAGAAATAATATTCAGATACTTTGTTGTCCAAACCAGCATGGTCATTATACATTGCAAACTTCAAAAGATATATTAAATACTGGAGTTAATAAACTTAGTTTACCTGTAATTAATAATACTGAACTTTGGCATATGAGGCTTGGTCACATTGGCGTTAAACGCCTTACCCAATTGGTTAGGAATGGTTTGATACTATATCTTACCATTGAATCCTACCCAACTTGTGAATCCTGTATTCAGGGTAAGTTGACCAAAGCCCCATTTTCTGGTGTTGGACACCGCGCCACTAACTTACTGGAACTCGTACATTCTGATGTATGTGGTCCACTAAGTCAAGCTGCTCACAATTGTTATTCGTACTTCGTTACCTTTATCGATGATTTGTCACGATATGGTTATGTATATTTGATGCGACATAAATCGGAAACCTTTGAAAAGTTCAAAGAATTCCGAAATGAAGTAGAAAAAAAACTGGTCAATATATTAAATGCCTTCGATCAGATCGAGACGGTGAATATATGAGTGGTGAGTTCATGTATTATATGAAGGAGAATGGGATTCTCGCTCAATATACTCCTCCAGGTACCCCACAGCACAATGAAGTATCTGAAAGAGAAATCAGACTTTATTGGATATGGTCCGATCAATGTTGAGTTTCACAGATTTGCCCTATTATTTATGGGGCTACTCTCTCTTAACAGTTGCACATCTTTTGAATAAGATTCCTTCAAAAGCTTTTCCTACGACACCGTATGAGATATGGTTCGGTAGGAGACCAAATCTTAATTACATTAAGGTTTGGGGTTGTCCTACCTATGTCAGGGTGACTCGGCAAGATAAACTTTCGCCTCGAGGGTAAAAGTTTAGGTTTGTCGGATATCCTTCGAATACGAGGGGATATCTGTTCTATGATACCGAGCATCGAAATGTATTCGTAGCTCGCTTCGCAAAATTTCTAGAAGTAGAATTTTTGTCAGAAGGTGGTAATCATAGACAGGTTGAGCTTGATGAAGTCCAATCTGAAAACAACGAACCAACGGAGGAACCTGAAGTTCAAGTAGATGAAGGACCTTCAATACACACACTCCGTAGGTCGCAAACATTACAAGACATTATTTCGGGGCCGATTCTCTATCCCTAGTGGAGTCGCCAGACTGTAGGATACAGAAACTGACGACGTATGTTGTTCCGGGCTCGCGGCCCGATCAGGATTACAGAGTAGCCCGTAGGGGACTAAACCGGAGAAATAAAATGGAGTCGCCACCGATGTGAACTGGGAAAATGATTTAAGGCCGCACTTACCCCTCGTAAGGGAAGACCTCAAACCGTTTGGTTCGGAATGGTCCCTTACTTATGCCACTTGTAATGCACGGATTTGTACAATAATTTAACCAAGTCTACACAACATACATGTCCAAGAATAACCTAAATCTAGTTCGCATTCATAAAAGTAAATCTTATGTCTAAATTTGTATGCTTTAAAAGTAAGTCGGAGTAGCAGTAAACACATAAACTATGAATATCTTAAATTAACACATGCATAATAAACATGTGGCCGAGGAATTTGGCCGTTCTCAATGTTGGACCTCACATACCCGGTTGGACGTATTCCACGTCAACCGAGCATACCGTGTCCGGGTCAACAAAATAAAATATAACAAAGGGTGCCATCAGGTCTTACCTTTTAAGTCGCTTTCCGGGAGTGCGTTTCCCGATACGGAAAGGTTATCGTTTCCACTGATTTCACTGGTCCACTATTTTCATTGTTTCTACTGGTTTTGCTGGTTCACTATTTCCACTGTTTTTACTGGTCTGCTATTTTTACTGTTTTATCCATTTTCACTCGCGGTTTCCGTTCACTATTTTCTCTATTTCACTCACGGTTTTCACTCGCTGTTTTCTCTATTTTTGTTCACTGATTTCACTCGCTGTTTTTGACGATATTACATGCTGATTTTGTGGTGTTTGGGTTAATTTGGGGACTGTTTTAAGGGTTTGAGGCTACTGTTTTAAAGGCTGTCTCTTGTGGTTTATTGCTTGTTGTTCACGTAAGCTGCGTGTGTAGTTCTTTGTGTCGGTGAATGGTGTGGCTGGTTCTTTGAGTGTGTTGTGGGGTGTGCTCACGTGGGGCAGTGGCTACGTGGATGGTGCTTGTTTAAAGTGGCTGTGTGGTGCGTAATCAAGTAAGGGACATGTGTCTTAGTAGCTTGAGTGGGCGAGAGAAGAGTGAACAAGTCTGGTTTGTGTAAGCAGGCTACGTGAGGGCTGTGCGTGTAGTTTAGGGTTTCTGAGTGAAAGGCAGTTGTGCGTTCATTGAGGGAGAGCTGGTCGTGTGCTTGAATGGGTAGTTTGTGAAGTGATGAGATAGGTATAGAGAGCCATGAAACCTGAAGGTTTGAGCGTGAAGGGTTGCTGGTAAGGGGGACGTGAGCTGCTTGGTTGCTGGCAATGTCTTTACGTGTGCATGGTGAGTTAAGGCTGCTTATGCAATTGGCTTTTACGTGAGGTGTCCAAGGACTGTGAATGAAGGGTGTTGATGCCGAATGAAGGGCTGGTCAGGGGGGCTATTAGGTGCGTGAGCTGTAGTGCATGGAGTATGTTGTTTTGGCTTGTAAAAAGTGATCAAGGTTCTCGTGTGGGCTGCCGTGTATGAGCGTGAAGCAGAAAGGGTTTTGGCCTGTGAGTGTGCTATTTTGTGAGGTACGTAAGCTGCTATGGGCGTATTTAGGTTTGTTGTTTAACGGTCAGAGGTTGCATGTGGGGTTAGGGTTCGTTGCTCATGAAGCTAGTTGGGACGTGATGAATAGGCTTCTGTGAAGGGTTTCTTAGGGTTGCTTGCTATGTGAGTCGGTGGAGGGGTAGTCTGTTGGTCGGTCAGGGTGTTGCTTGTGTGCTCGGCCAGAGGTGTGTTGATCGCCGAGGCTGCTAAGGGGCTAGGGTTCTGTGGTTGAAGGCAAGTGAGAAGCTTGATGGTGTGAGGCTTGTGAGGGGCTGGTGGCTTCTGTGTGAAGTGTGGCGTGAAGGTTTGTAAGGGGTTTTTGAAGGTGCTATTGGTGCGTGATCTTGTGTTTGTTGTGGTTGAAGGCTGTTCGTCTCTGCTCGTGCCGTGTATGTGTTCAAAGGTTGTGCATGCGTTGAATCAGACAGAGAGGGGTGCCGAGGAGGGAAATTAACGTGAAGGCTGATGAGGGGCTGTTAAAGTGAAGCAAGGGGTGAAGGTCTTCGATGTCCTAGGCAGTTTTACGCGAGGGGCGTGAATGTGCTGTATTTGCGTGAGGCTATAGTGAATGGACCGAGAGCTGCTGAATGAAGGAGGGCTTGAAGGTGTTGATGAATGGTAGTATTCCCCATGGTGATAGCAGACCCCCCATGTGCATGAGTGTTATAAGATTTATATAGTTTTCTTGATGTGAAAGAGAGAGAGAGAGGACGTATGGGTTATGGTAGGGTTTGCTGGGTTTGCATGGAGGGTGCATGGGTGTGTAGGGGTTTTTAGGGGCTAAATCCGTAACGCAGCGGAAGCAGTGGAAAATCAAATTTTCCGATTCAAAACTTTTTCTCTCGGATTAATTAAATAAACATATTTATTTAATTTTCCAATAATCAAATTATGAAATAAAATTCAAATGAATCATATTCAAGTGAATTTACCGAAATGCCCTTACATTGGTATTTGGTCCATTTTAGTCCGAAATTGATCTAATCAATTTTGAATGATTCTAAATCATTTCTAAGATGAACTTAGCATGTTCAAAACATCAAAACACCAAAAGCACCAAAAATCCCCAAATCTAATCCTTGGCCGAGAGCACCTCCAAGGGTGCCATTGTGCACTTTGTCATTTCATGCATCAAAACAAATCAAGATGTAATCAATGAACATGAAACTTTATATGCATCATATACACATCCAAATACACAACATATATGAAAAGCCCCAAATTTGGATTGGTCATGAACCCTAATTTTTCAATTTCTTCAAATTGGACAAATTAGACCAAATAGTTTAAATCAATTACTTTAATCATCATTCTTCCATCCAATCCAAGTCTCAACACAATGAAACAACTCAAGATCAAATCTAGGTCATTTAGAGTGGGTCAACAACTCTAGATTAGCAACAAGGTTTCCAAAACTTTAAAAGAAAGCTTATAACTACAATAGTCACAATCTTCCTTCATCACACATGCTCAACACTTCCAACCAGACACTTCCATCATCAAAACACAAAGAATAAAGTAAAGAATAACTTAAGAACATCATATGTT
>SKCR01032427.1:0-21385 GCA_019454045.1 Zanthoxylum bungeanum
TTGGTTTGTAGGGCACGTGAATGATGGAAGGAAATTCTTGATGTGGGGTATGGTGTGTATTTGGTTCATTTGAGAGAAGGATGGGCATGGGTTTGGTGTTGGGTATGGGTTTGGTTCTTTTTGGTGTGCTTGGCTATTCGGGCTTGGCTTATGGGTTTTTGGGCCGAGCATAAGCTGAAATCCAACGAGCAAATCGAAGCTAGATAACCAAGTTAAATCCGACAATAATTCCAATTTCCAACTTTACCCTTCCGACGTCCGTTTCCTGCAACTTCCATGACATGAAAAGGTAGTGCCTCCTTACGAGACTCGTCATTGGGCATGATATGCAAAAATGCAATGTCTACACTACGGTATACTACGCTTGATACAGATCTATATATTCCTGTAAGAATATTTCTGGAGAATTGGGTAGGCATGGCGCTTTGCTAGAAGCCAACCTTGTCTTGTAAATCGGTATAAATGTAGTACGCGATACTTACGTGTTCGGATAGTCCGACGACCGTATTTACTGCCAACATATCCGGAGATCTCATGGGTCGGTTCCTAAAGATTCACCGATGACGTATGACTCACACTTTAATTAATCTGGGATTAATTCGATGAGAGAGAAAATTAATCTGGGATTAATTACGGAGATATTTTATCTCGGATAAAATATCGTTAAAGAGAGAGAACGATTAATTTGGTATTAATCGATAAATTAATATATTCGATTTATTATAACGAAATTAGATTTCGACGTGGAATTGAAATTAGATTTTAATTCGGGCGAACGAATTAATTTAGAATTAATTCGTTAGCGACGTGAATAATGATTTCGCTAGGCGTAATCATTTAATTACGACGCAACGAAAAATTCGTTAATTTGGTATTAGCGAACCCGAGCCCGAGAGTGATTGCAAGGGCATTCGCATTTCGAATTCGAGCGCGGCACGCAAGTCACATCAAGCGTCAAAATCGCAAGTCACATCAAGCGTCAAATCACATGTCACTTTGAGTGATGTGACATTTGAGTGATTGATGTGAGTTGATTTGAGTTGAATGAAAGCATTTAATGCTTTGCTTTTTGGAAAAAGTTTTGGTATATACGTTTTATTTATTTTTGGAAAATAGATTAATAAAACCTATTACACTTCTTTTTCTCTCTCTCTCTCACCACTTTGACGTTTCTTTTTCCTCTCTTTCCCTCCTTCTCACATACGGCTTTGAGCCATTCTTTTCTTCTGGTTTTTGCCGAATGAAAACGAGAAGCAGTGAGATGAAGGTGACGATTTTTGTTGCAAAATCAAGTGCTAGCACACTCTAGGAGGCATACCAAGGTGATAGGGAAATGTCTTCATGAGCTTGGAATCACCATTGTTGAAGCTTGGAGCTCGAAGATGAAGATGGAGTCCACAAACCCACCATGACCGAAAATGGAGCTGCAGTTCACTGCCATTGCCGAGCTTGGAGGGAGGCAGAAAGTTGCAGTGCGTTTTGGTTCATCTTCGCCGCATCCAACCGATCCATGTGAGTCTTTTCCGCACCTCATTTGGTTGTATTCTACTCGTTTTTATGCATGTTTGTGATCTTTGGGACTTGATTGAAACTCAACACTCAACGAGTACACATCAAATTGCGGGACTCTCTAACTTTAGGTACGTTCATCATATAACCCCTAATCATATGCATGCAAACCGGCCACCTCCGAATTGTGAAGAACACAAACGACTTTTCCAAACCATGTAAGACAAGATCATCATATATTTTAAACAATCCCTCCATCGTAGGCTATTCGAGTCATGCGTGGGAAACATAGATTAACCCGTCAAGTTTCCAAAGCGCACATATCATACATCGACGTGTCAATGATTCTTTATAACTAACAGAACACCATTTCCAAAGTAAACACGATCAATCCTAGATGATCGGCTTTGACCATGTTGGGATGTATGCCCTATAGCTACATGAAATGTAAACGGTTTTATATGTTTTGAAATAAAATGATGCATTATTCATTTATCAAAGTATTTATTTTCAAGAGGAAAATCAGAACCAAAACAAAACTACTGTCCATGCATTTCAGGGGTTGTTTCTGCAGTGCGTTGGACGCGAATCGAGTCCAAAACAGTCCAGTTTTTGTCCGGCTGTTCGGGGACTGTTCTGGGGCTGTTTCAGGGCGGGAATTTTGTTTAAAATAGTAGCAAAACTTCAATGGTATTGCTGGTTCCATTCGGCAATTAAAGGAGAAGGGCAGAAAAATGGACTGTTTTCAAGTGAAAAATCAGAACCAAAACACAACTATTGTCCCCGCATTTCAGGGGTTGTTTCTACAGTGCGTTGGACGCGAACCGAGTCCAAAACAGTCCAATTTTTGTCCGGCTGTTCAGGACTATTTTGGGACTGTTCTGGGGCTATTTCGGGGCTGGAAGTTTGTCTAAAACTGAAGCAAAATTTCAGTGGTGGTTGCAGTAACATTCGACGTTCAAATGAGATGGGCAGAATAAATTTTCAAGTGCAATCCGTGTGCCTAAACCGTTTCCGCTACGCGCGGAAATCGTTTCCTACAATTGGCATCGAGAGCAAAGTTGAAAAGTGTTCTTAACCCATCTTTTTTTCATTTAAAGTTACTGTTTTAATATGTTTATATGAGTTATAAATATTGATTTGCATGTTTAGTTGAGTAGGCACAAAATAATATTCATGTGTTGAATGTTTATTGGTTTTTCATGTGATGAATGGATTTTGCATTGGTCGTACATTTTTCTGACTCTTATTTATATGTTGGTTTTTTTATTTTTGGGATGTAAGGCCATAAGGCCAATTTTTACAATTGTTGTAATATGATTTTCCAATGTAATTTTTCAATTGTTGTAATTTGGAGCACCAAAGCCGCAAAATGAGCCAACACCACCTTGGAACGTGATTTGAAGACCAATGGATGCCTTGGGTATTTTTTGTACTAATTAAATTAGTATAAGATAATAAGAGCCTAGTCAATGCAAAATAATTTTTTATGTTATATGTTTGTTTAATTCGAATTGTTTGAATAGCATATCATATAGCTTAGGGTGCCTACTCTTGCATTTTACATGCCATAACACATTTTAGATGCAGTATTATTATAGACATGAAATATGATTTTATGTGATTTAAAATGTTTAAATTAGATTATGATATGCATGGAAAAATAATTAATTTGATTAATTAGTTTTATGGTTTAAAATTTGAATTCTAATAAATTGGGCTTAATAAGTGCAAAATAAATTCCATTGGTATATAGGATGGAAACCCGGATATAAATTCTATAGCCGAATCCGAATGGATGGTAATATGGTCTGCACTCGGGATACAATTCGACGTACCATTGGATTTTAAAACGCACTAAGATTAATTAAATAGTTTAATATAAATCTTGACCATTTTAAGATTCTAGAATTTTAAACCTATTAGTGTTCTAATATTTTAAGAGTTAAAATATAATAGGTCACTAATATCACTCTAATTAAATTAGTTTAATTGAGTAATACAATTAGTATAGACTAATGGAAAATTAGTGATATAAATTTTAAAGGGTTAAAATTAGTTAGGTCACTAATGGTGTACTAGTGTTAATAAGAGTTATGATTTAGCCGCCATAAATTTATTCACACTAGTTAAATTAAAATATTAGATATTTTATGAATAGAAACCTTATTTTTAAAATAGTGAGTGAGAGAGAGATATACGACAGTATATCCCGCGATCTCCATTGCCAGTCCGAAAATCTGAGATTTAAAAGGTGCCTCGAGACGGCTTTGCTTTCGTCCTCCATTTTAGGTCATATCAGGTTTGGATTCCGAGTGGATAGGGATTCTAGATGTATCTTGTGAACTGACCTACCCTACTGCGGCATTTCACTCGTTAAGTCCAAGAATCCCGAAATGGCGGGTCACACTCACAAATGAATAATTAAATGTTAATAAAATTCCTTGATCGAATGAAACGATAGTTGTTTAATATATGAATTAGAGTTATTCCTGCATATATTAATCAATTGAAATTGTCTTGATCTATCATGCAAGTACTTGACCTACCTTATAGCGGCACTTACTTGTGGGATGATAGATTTCCGTGGTATAGTAATTCTCTTAGGTTTCTAATTCGTTATTCATGGTTCATGCATCATGTTTAATGTTATGCCAAAATTATTTGATGATTTTAATATTCGATGAATGAATATTAAATGCATGTATATTTTATTTTTCAGCCATGGTTTCTTCTCCAATTATTTCCATACTCTCAAATGATAAATTAACGAGAGAAAATTATGTTAAGTGGAAAAGTAACATGAACGCTATCCTGGTCTGCGAAGACCTAAAGTTTGTCCTGACAGAGGAGAGTCCTCCCGAGTCGGTAAGAAATGCTGGCCAAGCTATGCGCGATACTTACCAGAAATGGGTCACATCTAATGAGAAAGCTCGCTGCTACTTGCTAGCAGGGATGTCTGAGGTTCTTATTGCAAACCATGAACCTATGGTTTCAGCATCTCAGATGATGGAGTCATTGCAGGGCATTTTTGGGCAGCCTTCGGAGCATCAACGTCATGAGGCCATGGTCTCAGCGATGACTGCTAGGATGAATGATGGGACATCATTCTGAGAGCATATCTTGAGGATGATGACCTATCTCAACACTACTGAAACCCATGGAGCTCGTATTGACGAGCGTAGCCAGGTGACCATGATTATGGAAACTCTTCTGAAGAGTTTCCTGCAGTTTAAAAGCAATTATGTTATGAACAAGTTGACTTTTACTTTGACCCAACTGCTTAATGAGCTCACCCATTACGAGTCCATGCTTGTGGATCATTGTAAGTGCGGTTCTGAGGAAAATGTTCCCGAGTCTTTTAAATCTGCAAAGATTAAGAAGAACAACATTGGGAAGGTTAAGGCAAATCCTATGAAGAAGAAGAACAACAACAAGAAAGGCTCCAAGGATGCCAAGCACAAGGGAAAATGTTTCCACTGCAACAAGAATGGGCATTGGAAAAGGAATTGTCCTAAATACCTTGCTGAGCTGAAGGAGAAAAAGGAAACATGTAAAAATGATTTACTCATTATCAAATCTCTATTAGTGGAGGATGATAAATCCCCCTGGATTGTTGACTCTGGAGCCATTAACCATGTTTGTTCTTCTTTGTAGCTACTTGATTCATGGAGGGACTTTGCTGAAGGTGACTACACCATGAGGGTCGGGACAGGGGATTCCATTTCAACAAGAGTAGTGGGAGTTTCTAGTTTAAATTTCACAAATAATAGTTATTTAAATTTGACCAATGTGTTATTCATCCCTGGTTTTCGCAGGAATTTGATTGAAGGTCTAAAGTGTTTGAAGGTCACCTCGATGGTCTAGGATTATGTGACATGTCCCATTTGCTCTAGTGCAAGTGGGAGATTGTTGGATATATGCCCTATAGCTACATGAAATGTAAACAGTTTTATATGTTTTGAAATAAAATGATGCATTATTCATTTATAAAAGTATTTTTTTTATATTCACATACTATAAATTATCTTGAATACCCTTGATTACTTATATACTTTCAGACTTAGTGTATGAGTGCCATACACAAGAGGAATTAAGTCTGAAGTTAGTAATCTTAAATAATCCATAAAGAGAAAACAAAGCGGGTACTTTGTTTGTGGTTTATCTATAGCTGCGGTCTATTCTATATTTGTATGGCGACCTTGATCCGGGATCGTCCATGTAGAGACATGAGAATGGAGGTACCTTGTATGATGTGATCATATAGAACTGGACCCAGATAGAAATGACATTCTTATAACATCCGTTAAACAAAGAAAGTCATTTCAATCTACTAGATGGTCATATATGGATTGATCTTAATCCAGAGTGTACTACGAACTCATGCATGCCAGGCCATGTCCTTTGATTTACAAAGGTGAGGTTGGTGTAGTAGTCCCGACCAATAGCTACGTACTTTAGGGGCATAGTTTGTTGTGTAGCTGGGAACGTTTTACATAGATATGGAGTTTAACTCCTTCTTACGAGAAGTAGATGAGTATCTTTCTTAAGGGTTGATTTGGTATTTGAACGGTTAGAGCGCTATAGTCTTTCTATTACCAATAGAAATATTAAAATTCATAATCGTTATGAATAAATCATTCATTAGAGAATCAATGGTACTTAAGGTAAAAATAATTAGAGGGGTATAACAGACATTATGACATGACTCTAATTACGAGATACTCGTGAAGGGTTAATCTATATATAGTGACTATATCGATAGACACCGACTTCGTTCGGCTTAATATATCATATGCGGCAACGAGAGTGCAACTTCGGGTTTTTAGTGGAATAACTCGGAGTTAATAATTCAGAATATTTAATTAAGAGCTTAATTAATATTTCGAGATTATTGGAGCTCGGAACCATAGGTCCATTTGGTCCCCGTGCTCGCTCGATATACCATAGCGGATTTAGTATAATTGGATAGTCCAATTATATACTCACATATGTGTAAATATTATTAATTTGATTAATAATATTGATTTGTCACACTTGATACTATATATTAAAAGGTTAGTATATAGTTTTAATAATTATTTGATGATTATTAATTGCTTATTATTAAATTATTTTATTTATATAATTTAATAAATATAAAATTTCATTTTTATTTTTCAAAAAATGGTTTTTGGAAGGTATTTGATTGGTTGAGTAATTGCTCCTTATGAAAGGCAATTACACCTTTTTATTTTTGTAACATATTCTTTATTATAATACTAAAGGATTAATGTTACAAAATTAAAGAAAAAAAAGCCATATGGCCGAAACTACCAATTGAGGGGAGGCAAAGGGTTTGTTAATTTTAGAAACTATTAACCCTAAATATAAAAGAAAATTTGATTTTTATTTTTTATTAGAAAACTCATTCTAACCTAGCCTCGATCTTCTTCATCTTCATTATTCTCTCAAAAGTTTAGAAAAGCTTAATAAGAAAAAAAGAAAAAGAAAATCAAAATTTACAAGTGTGTTTATATCTCTAAAATGTTTAGGGATTGATTTTGTGAGTCTTGCCCACACAAGCTTCCGTTGGTAACGAGATATAGTTCGGAAGACTTTGTGGTGTTCAACAAATCATCATCTTCATCTCTTTCTTATTTACACGGCATTGATCATTAATTTTGCTCATTGCCGCCCCTTTCTTGGTGAAACGGAACTCCGTTTGGTTTCGTTTTAATCCAGAATTTTTGGGGAATATTTTGTGATGTTTTGGGGCTGTTTTCAAGTGGAAAATCACAACCAAAACATAGCTATTGTCCACGCATTTTAGGGGTTGTTTCTGCAGTGCATTGGACGTGAATCGAGTCTAAAACAGTCCAGTTTTTTTCCGACTGTTCGGGGCTGTTTGGGGAATGTTCTGGGGCTATTTCGGGGTTAGAATTTTGTCTAAAAATGAAGAAAAATTTCAGTGGTGGTTGCAATAACATTCGGTGTTCAAAGAAGAAGGGCAGAAAAAATTTTCAAGTCTGATCCGTGTGCCTATACCGTTTCCGCTGCTCTAGGAAAATGTTTCCTACATACCAAAGTCTTAAGAATCATGACTCAGAATGATGGATACCTTAACCCCTTAATGGTACACATTCAGGCCGACACATGCTGTCTTAATCCACACATGATTAATGAATACATCGGTCCACACCGAATGAACATCCAAAGTCGGACCGTGAAAGGTATCTGACATGTATTCCATCTCAGTGTGGAGTATCACACATAAAATCAATGATATCATATAGTCATAGGATCAGATATGCTACTCGACTCGATGGGATTCCTATTGATGTTGGCGTGCACTACCAACTATTAGGAATCGTCGAGTGAGTCATTCAGTATTCGCTCCAACGAATACACACATGGTTTATACGAGTTGTCGTCCCTCATACTGCATTGGGTCTGACCATTGGAACTTCAATTCCAATATATGATAAGTGTTATTCTTCTTGATTATAGAAATTTGACCGTGTTCCCAAACCAACGACTAGGAATATATCTTTTAAGATTAGTTTATAATAGCGATACTATCCCAACGACGGACAACACCCAATGTCTAGTATCAATACATGACAATTCTAAGGTTGATATTATATATATATATATATCATCCAACATATTTCGAGAGAAAATAACACAATAATAGTTGCTATTAATAAAGTAATCGAAATGAAAATGCAGTTATATTATTATCTAATAATAAAATATCATACAATATATTGGTCGAAATGGTGCTCGAAGCACCAACTCCAACAAACTCCCACATGCTTAGTGCCAATCTGGATGGTAGATTAATTTTATCTCCTTCACATGTCTATCGAATAACTTTAGAGGTAAGACCTTTGTAAGCGGGACTACCATGGTGTATTGTCCTTAAACACTCAAGACCAATGTGTCTTTTTTTGATAATTTCTCTAATCATGCAATATTTCATATGCACGTGTTTAGATTCAGAGTGCACTCTCGACTCCTTACATTGTGCAATGGATTCGCTATTATCACAGTAAAGTGGGATCATATCCACTATTCTAGGCACAATACTTAGTTTTATGATAAAATTTATAACCAAATTGTTTTTTTAGTAGCTTCCGAAGCCACTATGAAGTTCGCCTCAGTAGTGGAATCAATTATGGAGCCTTGTTTTGAACAATGCCAACTTATTGCATCACCGTGACGGTAAATAAATATCCAGATTTAGACATTCTATCACCAGGATCTCCTTGGAAATCCAAGTCCGTATAACTCTTAACCTGCAGCTCACCTTCTCTATAAATTAGAAATTATCCTTAGTACCATTTGTTGGAGTTTGTGCTTGGAGCGCCAATTCGAATAATATATTGTACAATATATTTTATTATTTGTTAATAAAAATAACTATATTTTCATTTCAATCTTGTTAGTGGTAATGTCATTATGCATATCAGTTTCATATATGCTGAGAATGACATCAACCTTAGAATATTCATGTAGTAAAATTGGACAGTGGGTGGTTCGATATTGGGATAGTATTACTATTATAAACTATTATTGAAATAAATATTCCTAGTCGTTAGTTTCGAAATACGGTGGAATTTCTATAAACTAGAAGACTAGCACTTGTCGTATATTGGAATTGGAGTTCCAATGGTTTAACCCGATGTACCATGAGCAAGGGAAGCTCATATTGACATATGGGTATGTTGGACAATTATGACCCATAGCGTCACTATTTGTACAGATCACGGTGTTGTTGTACAAATTAACTATGTGACAAAAGAGATTGCACTCTTATCATTTATGATTAGATCACCTAGATGTATAAATGATGAGAGGTCCCTATGATTTATTCCTGGACGGAGAATGATATGAGACAGTATCAATCCATGAAGGATAAATCATTAAATATCCATAGTCAGAGCATTGTCGAGATTGGACATCGATAAATACGTAAAAGACTATTATTGCACTTGTGCGCGTTGTGAGGGCACAACGACATAGTTCTCATATATTTGGGTATAGGATACTCATGCAAGTGTAATAGGAGGTTGTGTTTTACCGATGGTACGGGAAACAGCTTCGTTCTGGATAGACCCCCTCGTAATTCCATTGGTAGTATGACTATGTGTCTATGGAAGTCCGAAATCAGGGTAGGTGTATTTGGTCTTAGCCTGAGACTTGCACCGCTAATACTTGCGACAATCAATATACTTTGGTTGAGGTCGTCCAGGGCTTTAACAGGTTCTGTGTACGCCTATGCTGGGTATATTGAGAATCGTAGTGTGTTGGGTGTGATGTCAAGACGGAAGTGTCACTCCAGTCATATGGAGATGATGGTCACGTAGGATACGGTACTAGTACTCTTAAGTACTGCGTCATCGATATTAAAATGACAAGGTCAGGTTTATCCGATTATAGAGACTAGTTACCAGACATCCGACATGTGCTTCGTACGGGGCAGACACAATTCCAGCCCCAGGCCTAGCACGTGATCATCCGATACTGGACAGAAATACGCAATACTACGTATACTACGCCTGATATAGATCCTTTATTCCTGTAAGGATATTTCTGGAGAATTGGGTAGGCATGGCGTGTTGGTAGAAGCCAACCTTGTCTTGTAAATCGGTATAAATGTAGTACGAGGTACTTACATGTTCGGATAGTCCGACGACTGAATTTACTGCCAACATATCCGGGGATCTCATGGGTCGCTTCCCAAAGATTCACTGATGACGTCTGACTCGCGCTCTAAATTAATCTGGGATTAATTAGAAGAGAGAGAAAATTAATCTAGGATTAATTGCGGAGATATTTTATCTGGGATAAAATATCAATTAAAGAGAGATAACGATTAATTTGGAATTAATCGATTAATTAATATATTCGATATATAAAACGAAATTGGATTTCGACGTGGAATTAAAATTAGATTTTAATTCGGGCGAACAAATTAATTTAGAATTAATTCGTTAGCGACGTGAATAGTAATTATGCTAGGCATGATTATTTAATTAAATTAGATTTAATTACGTCGCAACTGAAAATTCGTTAATTTGGAATTAACGAACCTGAACCCAGGATTATTTATGAGCGCATTCGCATTTCGAATTCGAGTGCGGCACGCAAGTCAAATCAAGCGTCAAATCACTAGTCGCATCTAGCGTCACATCATTCATCAATCAAGTGATGGATGTCTTTCACTTTGAGTGATTGACGCAAGTTACTATTCATGAGTGATGTGAGTTGATGGAGGTTGATTGGCTTTAATTGCTTGACTTTTTGAAAGCCAAATTCACATGAAATGAATTCGAAATTCACATAAGTGTATTAGATACACTTTAGCCATCAACCAAAATCATCTCTCTCTCACTTCCTCTCTCTCTCTCACACACACCCATGGGGCAAATTTCTTCACTGGTTTGGCAGTGAACTGCCATGAGCCAATAGGAAAGGGAAGCTTAGAGTCGCGATTTTGTGGCAAAATCGGGAGTGCTAGCACACTACGAAGTCATGCGAAGGTGATAGGGAAGTTTACCCATGAGCCAGGAATCGTTTGACGAAGGTTGGAGCTTAAAATCTTGATGATCAAAACCGAAAATGGAGACTCAATAGCAGTGGACTGCCGTGAGAACCAGTGAGCAGAATTTCAGTTTTGTTCATCTCCGCGTCGCTCAACCGATCAATGTGAGTATTCTGTAACTTCGTTGATTTGTATTCACACATGTTTCATGCTTTTTTATGATCTTGGGACCTTAGCAAACACCAACAGGGTATTCGTTGGAGCGAACATTGAATAACTTACATATGATTTTTAATTTGGAGGTACACCACCATCAATAGGAATCTCCTCGAGTCAAGTAGCCTATGTGATCCTTTGACTAGATGAGAACATTGATTTTTTTTGTGATCCTCCACACTTTGACTCCATATATGTCAGAGACCTTTCATGGTCTGGCCGTTAGATGTTTGTTAGGTGTGGACCAATGTACTTGTTAATCAAGTACATATCAAGATAGGATCTGTCAGCCCATATTGTACCATAAGGGGTTTAGGTATCCATATGAGTAAGTCATAATTTTTAAGACTTTTGCCAAAGTCGATCACTTAGGGTTGATCGCATATATCAGAAATAATATTCTGATTAGTTGTAATGAATCATAGACACGTCGATAACATGATATGTGCGCCTCAGAAACTTGAAGGTGTAATTTATGTTTCCTAAGCACAACTAGGATAGCCTACGACGGAAGATTGTTAAACATATGCGATGACCTTGACTTGTATAGTTCATAAAGGTCATTCGTGTTCTTCGTAAATTCGGAGGTGGATGAATTGCGTACATATGAGCTATGGTTATATGACGAACGTGTTTGGACTTAAAGAGTCCTACAGTATGAAGTGTATTTATTGAGCAATTGGATAGCTGAAAATATTTGATAATAAATAATATTTGATATTATAATTATCAAGTAAAATAATTAAGTGTTATTGGATAAAATTAATTATTTACATTAACCCAATTGGATTAATCCAAAATCACATAAGGGATTTGTTATAATTTCATAAATATCTCTACCATTACAGGATATTTTTGTAATAATAAATATTTAATAATATGTGTATTTGTCTTGATTTAATTGGATTGAATCAAAATGATAGACAATGAACTATTCAATTTGATAAACTTTATCTTGATTTAATTGGATTAAATTAATGTGGTAGATAAATGTGATTAGTCACACCTAATTATACATATTTGGACAAATTGGATTAAGCGCATCTAAAAGTTGATTATGAATTTTATTAATTAAAAATTGCATGCGCTTCACTATAAAAGGCAAGCTGGAGCAAGTTTTTAATTAAGTTTAAGAAAGTTAAGCTTGAGAAAGCTGAAACAAGCAAGAATTAGAGATATTAGCCTAAGTAAAAGAAATGTTTAGAGAAGCTTTGGAAGTTCTTTACAACATTTCAACAAAGTGAAAAAGATTGGATCTTGGAATCAAGCTTGCTAGCTTTGGAAGTTCTCAAGATTGGATCTTGGAATCAAGCTTACTAGGTAAGTTTGATCTTCTATAAAGATATGTTTTCATTAGTGAAATATATAATTATGTATTATGTATTGGATACATAATAACATAACTTGAAGTTGAAATTAGGCAAATGAATTGTGTATAGATACTTTGGAAGCATAAACATAATATGCTTTTGATTGGGTCAAAATATTTATGTTGGACATAAACAAAAAATTAGAATTTGTAACTCTAGATGATAGCTTGGAGCTATGACTACCATTTTAGAATCACTTGATCATCTTTGGGTGACCTACAATTATTCATGAGTCATTTCAATATGGGATTTTGTTTTGGTTTGGGTTTTGATTCAAGCAAATACTACATATATATTTAGAATATATATATATATATATATATATATATATATATATGTGTTGTTGTATAATATATGTTGAGGTTGGTTTTGAAATAAAAATTATTTTGGGTGTTTTTAAAAGTGTTTAAGGAATTTTTTTAAGAAAAAGAAAGCATCGACTACTACGTTGCAATGCAGTATGCTGCGCAAGCATCTTTCTGACAAAACATGCATAGGCAGCTTGCTTACGTAGCATGCGCACGCATGGCCCGGACGATACGCGCTCTCTCTGTTTTTCCCGTCTTAGTTTTTTAGAGTCTGATTCATGCCTTTTTTCTATACACTCGTAATGGAATATACTATTCCGTTAAAATATTTAAAAATACATCCATGCTCAATTACCACGGGTTAGACCCATTTCCACTACGCAGGGCATCGATCCGACTCTAGGGGACCCACAACCACCCTAACAAAATGGTATCAGAGTTGATCTTAACCACACGACACATGTTACATATTTGACATGTATTTGAATATTTGTCTATCTAATTTTAATTTAAATATACATAAGTCATATTGGATATGCATTGCATGTTTTAAATTGAAATTTTTATTTTGACCCAAGTATGTTATTGACTTGATTGTCTTAAATCTTTCGTAATTAGGTGATTACTTTATTTTAAGTAATAGTATTAATATTGTTGGAGCACTATTGGATAATTTGTCATGTAAATACAGAGATGAATGAGTTCTTATTACTTATGCCCAATATCATCATTATTGTGATGGTATAAGTGGTCAAAAATTATGTCGCTCCGGTAAAATATTAGAGGCAGCGTGATGGGTTGACGTAGTCACCCGATACCATCATTATTATGAGGGTGTACTTATGAAGTTCATTAGTGCATATTGTCAAGTACACACCTAGAACACGTCTTAATCTAATACTGGCATTATTATGAGTATAAAAAATAATTCAGGACCAAACTTAGGAGTCACATGAATGTGATTGACCTTTGAGGTCTACCTAATGAGTTTATGAAGGCTAAGATCTTCATTATTATAAGGCTGGAGTACATTTCATGGGATCCACTTCCCGCTATGAAATTTCGATTTTTCCATTAAGGGAGATTACAGAATTATGTAAGATAGTGGGAGGGCACTAATAGATTTAAAATCCATAATCGTGTTAGTGTTTTTAAAATGAAATCAAAAAGTTCTGCTAGTGTTTAATTGTTATCTTGTAGAAGGCTGCTGCAAATCCATTAGTGCGGTTTTTATATTCCAATAAACTTAAAAGAGCCTTGAACTACTTAGAGTATGAGATGAAGAATGCCTTATCTTGGAGTCAGAACGATTGAGATATGTCACACTCAATTCAATATCTGTCAAAATTTTTCATGATTTGCTTAGAAAATATGTAAATATATTAAATGCTTGGAGCATTATGAGAACATACAAGGCCTTTTTTGAAGCCAATCAAGAAATTGAGATATATTGGTGGTCTAAGGAATTATTTCATGCTACGCTCAAGGATGAATGAGTGGTTAGCATTCATGTTTTGAACATGATTGACCAGATCTGATATTTGGAATGACATGATATTATGATAGATGAAAGCCTATGCCAAAATCTGATTATGTCTTCTTTACCTAGTACATATGCTGGCTTTGTGATGCATTAGATGCAAGCCACATATAAAGAGTTTCACAAAATGTTATGCTCGGCGGAACATGATTTGAAGAAAAGGAATCCCACTTTGTACCTTCACGGTGGAGCAAGCTCTTCAAAGAGTTATAGAAAGTCTAAAAAGATTAAAATGGGAAATAAAAAGAAAGACTCCAAGAAACAAACTACAAAATCGCTTGTAGGTCGTGATGCATGTCTTGTTGGGGCAGTTATGGGACCCATAGGGTCGGATAGGTGTCCCTCACAGTGGAACTGGTTCTAACCTGTGGATATCAAATATGGGTGTATTTTTCAATAATGTAATGGAATACTATAGTCCATTACAAGTGTATAGGAAAAAACAGGTGCTGAATCGGAGTCTGAAAACTTTAAATCGGACAAAAACAAGTTTCACTGTTATTTTTTTTCTTAATTATTTCCATAAGCTCTCTTTCCAGAGAGCTTATGGAAATAAGGTGTTTAACCCTAATTGGTTCCAACTTTCTGTTAACACTTTTAAACACCCAAAATTTAATTTTTAACATCAAACCCGACATCAACACATGTTGAAGAATAAAATCATATTTTTCAAAATATCAAAATTTTTGTAAAAAAAATAAATTTATTCTAAATACGCACATACATAAATATTGAATTTAAAACATAAACCAAATTAGAATGCCACAATAAAGTGACTCATTAACAATTCTAGGTCACTCAAAGGTGGTCAAGTGATACTAAAATAATAGCCATAACTATAAGCTATCATTTAGAGTTTCAATCTCTAATTAAATGTTCCATGTCTAACATGAACATTTTGACCCAAACAAAAGCATACTGTGTTTATGCTTCAAAAACATTCATACACAATTCATTAGCCTAATTTCAACATCAAGTTATATTATTATATATCCAATACATAATACATCAATATAAGCTTCATTAATGAAAACAACTTATTAATGAAAACATAGCCTTAGAGAATATCAAACTCACCTAGTAAGCTTGATTCCAAGATCCAATCTTCTTCTCCTTGTTGGAATATTGTAGAGAACTTCCAGAGTTAGCAAGCTTGACTCCAAGATCCAATCTTGATTCCAATGCTAGCAAGCTTGATTCCAAGATCCAATCTTGATTTCTACTTGTTAAAATTTTGTAGAGAACTTCCAAAGCTTCTCAAAGCACTGCTTTTAGTTTGGCTAATATTTCTAAATTTTGCTTGTTTTAGCTTTCACAAGCTTAACTTTCTTAAGCTCAAGCTTAATTAAAAACTTGCTCGAGCTTGCCTTTTAAAGCAAAACTTATGTAATTTTAATTAATAAAAGTTCTAATCAACTTTTAGGTGGACTTAATATAAATTGTCCAAATATGTATAATTAGGTGTGACTAATCACCTTTGTCTACCACTTTGATTTAATCCAATTAATCAAAGTTTAACAAATGGATTAGTCCATTGTCTACCACTTTGATTTAATTCAATTAAATCAAGATAAAGTTTAACAAATGGATTAGTTCATTATCTACCACTTTGATTTAATCCAATTAAATCAAGATAGAATTTAACAAATGGATTAGTTCATTGTCTACCACTTTGATTTAATCCAATTAAATCAAGCCAAATACACCTATAATTATTTATTTATAATTACCAAAATATCCTCAAATGATATAGATGTTTATGAAATTACAATAAAACCCTTGTGTGATTTTGGATTAATCCAATTAATCCAATTGGGTCAAAGTAAATAATTAATGTTATCTAATAACACTTAATTATTTTAATGATAATTATAATATCAAATATTATTTATCATCAAACATTATCAGCTACTTAAGTGCTCAATGAGTACACTTCATATTGTGGAACTCTCTAAATCTAGACACGTTCGTCATATAAGCCTAACATATAAGTACACAATTCGACCTCCTCTGAATTCACGAAGAACACAAAATTTTTTTTTGAACAATACAAGTCGAGGTCATCACATAGGTTTAACAATCCCTCCATCGTAGACTATCCGAGTAGTGCTTAGGAAACATGGATTACACCGTCAAGTTTCTGATGCCACATCTCATGTCGACATGTCCATGATTCTTTACAACTAATCAGAATATCATTTCTGATATATGTGATCCACCTTAGGTGATTGGCTTTGGCCAAAGTCTTAAGAATCATGACTTACACATATGGATACCTTAACCCCTTATGGTACATATATGGGGCCGATGAATCCTATCTTGATATGCACTTGATTAACGAGTGCATCGGTCCACACCCAACAAACATCTTGCAGTCAGACCATGAAAAGTCTTTGACATATATGACATCAAAGTATGGAGGAACACACAAAATCAATGTTATCCTATAGTCAAAGGATCATATATGCTACTCGACTCGAGGAGATTCCTATTGATGGTGGTGTATACTTCCAACTATTAGGAATCACCTATGAGTCATTCAGTATTCGCTCCAATGAATACCCACATGTCTATATGAGCTTCCTTTGCTCATGGTACATCGGGTTAAACCATTGGAACTCTAATTCTAATATACGACATGTGCTAGTCTTCTAGGTTATAGGAATTTGATTGACGAGCGGAAAATATATCACTATTTACCCCCCTTTAACCTAATATTTTGTATGGTTTCTCGAGTTTTTTGAATATTTTGATGTGTTTTTGTGTGTTTTGCAGATAAATAAAATTTTGGGACTCAATGGAATCAATCAGGACTAAATGTATAACAAATAAAGGCAAAAACTGGACTTGATATTTGGATTTTAGAGGTTGGAAACTTGAAATGGCGTTCTAACAAAGTACAATTTCGGAAATATCAACTTTGCGTAATTTTTGTATGTTGGCCATAACTCTCTACTCCGATATTGGATTGAGGTGATTCAAGTTCCAGGTTAAAGAAGACTCAAAGCTATACAACTTTGAAGTTCATAATAATTTCGAATTCGAAATTTTTCATGACTCAAATTGATAAAAATATCCGGAAGTGTGTTATGTGCAATTATTAAAGTCATTTTCAAAACAAAAAATAAAAATAAAAATAAAAATAAAAAATGAAAATTGTCAAAACTTCCACAAAAAATGCTTGCATGTTTGGTGGAGGATTTGGTGCCATGTTTGGTGCCATGTTTGGTGCCATTTTTGGTGGAGAAATTAATGGAGAAATTGGTGAAGGCAAAATTTTGCCTATAAATACCAAGCCATTTCATTTGTAAATTTCTTACCTTATTCTGGGGATTTCCTAAAGAATACTAAGAAGATTGTATCTTGTTTGTTTATTTACAGCATTTTGTAATTAATTTTTATTTTACACAATAGTTCTTTATTTATTTTACTTTTCAGTCTTTATTTTACTTTTCAGTATAAGGAGGTAACTCCCCTATGCTGGGGTGAAAGGTAAAACTTTTATTACTAATATTTAGATTAATCTCCCTTAATTATGATATATAAACTATTTTAAAACCTGACTTAATGAAAAACCGCCTTTTTGGTCGGTTGGACTTAATTAAATTGATTTTAACCTGACTAAATTAGATACTGCCTTTATTGCCGGTTGGAAGTAATTATAAATATGACTTAATCAAGATACCACCTATATGGTCGGTTGGTAATGTCATGCAAAGTTTATATATTATAATAATGGAGATATCTAAATTAGAAGTAATAAAAGTGGATCCTCTAACCCCAGTATTTTCTTTATTGCTTTAATTACCTTTTTAATTTCCAAGTTTTACTTTATGTCATTTTCTTTTTTTATGTCTTTACTAGTCCTAGATATGTTTTGTAACTAAATATCATATCCGGGGTTTGATGAATTCCAATATCACCGGTTTATAAGGGGTTATCTTATAACTTGGGTAATATAAAGGTTTCTTTATTGAGTCTTAAGCTTAATGCTTCTTGTTAACTGGCCATTAATAAGATTGATCTGGTAAAATTAAAATAAATTTGACGAAGGAATTTTAGGTTTCAACCTTAGACTCAATAGCTCACGATCTCACCTCGAGGCATGGTGACATTTAGGTAGATTTTCTTACAGGATAGACATAAACCTGTCGGGTAGGGTTAGCCACAATTGGAACTTAAACTTAATTAATTCAGGTAACTTGGTTAACATAGACATATGATTAATTTGGTTATTTGGGTATTTGTATCTGACCATCGATATAGGCTTTTGCATAATTTCGTGTTCCAGGTTAATAAACTGATATATTGCACAAACATGAGATAACCACTTCATCTTTAAAAGACATTGGAAGGATTCACAACCCTAGATAGTTTTATAATATTGAATTTTTCTTTAATTTATATTCGCACTATTTTATTTACTTGTTTTAGTTTAAAATCACCATCCAATCAACAATAAATCTATTAGATACTCGTAAATATTTGGTTTCAAAAATTAATAGCCTAGGTATTAAGTCCTCGTGGGATCAATACATTTTATACTACTTGAACGATATGTGCGCTTGCGTAACGTTTGTGTTTTCACCGATCAAGTTTTTGGCGCCGTTGCCGGTGACTTATTTATCTTTCACTAATAATTTTGGGGTTAGATACATTACTTGTGTCAAATTTGTTTTTACTTATTATTTTTGTTTTCTTGTGTTTCAGGTTCTCAGACACTACATGAGACGAACCAGAAGCTTTGAAACTCGTTCACTTGACCCAGAGATTGAAAGAACCATCAAACAATTGAGAAGGGAAAGGCAAGATGGTCAAGAAGCACTGATTAACATGAACCTGAACCTTTGGAAGTTGCACCACCAATTCCCATTCGAGATAGAACTATTCTGGTGGTTGATGGCTTCATTTCATGTATTGTACTTCATCCCCTACTAGCAAATGCATGTGACATCAAAACATTCATTCAGATGATACAACAGTCAGTTCAGTTTAGGGGGAATGCAACTGAAGATTCTAATGCCCACATCAGAAACTTCCTGGAAGTTTGTGGCACATTCAATTACAACCGAGTGGCAGAAGAAGCAATGAGACTGCGTGTTTTCCTATATTCCTTGAAAGACAGAGCTAAGGCTTGGCTATATTCACTACCAGTAGGTTCCATCACAACTTAGAATACTCTAGCCACCAAATTCCTTGCAAAGTACTTTCCACCAGCTAGAACTGCAAAGCTGAGTAATGACAATACATCCTTTGTACAACATGACTCAGAATCTCTCTGTGAAGCTTGGGAAAGATACAAGGAGTTGTTTAGAAAATGTCTTCACCATGAAATAACAAAGTGGCTACAAGTCCAAACCTTCTATAATGGACTTTCTGGATTGATGAGAACTACAATTGATGCTGCTGCTGAAGGAGCTTTAATGGAAAAAGGAGAAGATCAAGCCTGGGACTTAATTGAAGAAATGGCCAACAACAATTCTTTGTGGCCAACAGAAAGGAGCATGATCCAACGAATAGCAGGAATTTACAAAGTTGGAGCCAACACAACAATGAATGCCAAGCTCGATTAGATATGCAAATTCATGGAAACTCTTAGCATGAAAGTTAATATTGTATCCACAAGTTTACCATATGGAGGAGCACCAGAGACAGAATCAAACAACCAACATGATGAGACAGAGAACTATGTCTGTAACTTTGACAGATAGGGTAACAATCCATATTCCAATAGCTACAATCCAGGGTGGAGGAATCATTCCAATTATGCATAGAGCAACAATGAAGGGCAAAGAAACAATCCACCACCAAGATTCCAACAACATAACAAATGCTAGATGTATAAGAATAAGCCAGGAATAGAAGAAGTTCTGGTCCATTTGAAAAAGCTAGAAGAAAAACCTGACGCTCAAGCAGCAAAATATGATGCTATATTTCAAGCCCAATCAGCATTGAATCAAAGCCTAACTGCTTCTATAAAGACACTGGAAAATCAAATAGGACAATTGGCCAATGTTCAAAGTTACAGACCGCATGGTACCCTTCCAAGCAACACATAACCAAATCCAAGGAACATGGGGAAGGAGCAATGTCATGCCATCACTCTGAAAAGTGGTATTGAAATCAACAAAAATTTTGAAGTCAAGGTAACTGTTGAGGAAGTTCCAAAAGAAAGCAGCGAAGCAGAGCCATATATGGGGGAAAGAGAAGCAAAAGCAAATGTTCGAGAAAGATTCATTCCACCTCCACCTTTTCCACAACGTCTCCAGAAAAATAAACTAGACAAATAGTTTGCTCGATTCCTGTAGAACTTCAAAAAGATGCATATCAACATTCCATTTGCAGAAGTATTGGAACAATGCCCAGCTATGTCAATTTCATGAAAGATATTCTTTCATGAAAACGAAGATTGGGAGATTACGAAACAATAGTATTGACAGAAGAATGTAGCGCCATCATTCAGAGGAAGCTTCCCCCAAAGTTGAAAGATCTTGGCAATTTCACTATCCCTTGGACCATTGGAGAACATAACTTCGGTAAGGCTTTATGTGATTTAGATGCTAGTGTTAACTTAATGCCTTTTTCCATTTACAAGAACTGCAGATTGGAGAAGCAATGCCCACCTCAGTCTTTTTACAACTTGCTGATAGAACGCTCACATTTCCTAGAGGTGCAGTTGAAGATGTGCTGGTCAAAGTTGACAAATTTATTTTCTAGCAGATTTTATTATTCTTGACATGGAGGAAGATGAAGACGTGTCCATCATCCTCGGGAGACCATTCTTGATTACAGGTTGAACCATTATCGATGTACAAAAAAGAGAACTAACCATGATGGTACATGACCAATAAGTGACATTCAATGTTTTCAAAGCCATGGAATTCCCGACTGACGAAAAAAAGGAGGAATGTTA
>SKCR01032428.1:0-21557 GCA_019454045.1 Zanthoxylum bungeanum
TTAACTTGCAAACCTTGTTTGCATGTTTTGGCACTACAAAACTGTCAGGGTGTTGCATATAAACATCCTCCAAAAGGTTTCCATTAAGGAAAGCGGTTTTGACGACCGTCTGCTATATTTCATAACCGAAATATACAGCAATATCAAGCATTATCCGAATGGATTTAATTATGGCAACGGGTAAACGATTTCTTCATAATCGACACCATGTTGATGACAATACCTTTTCGTTACAAGCCTAGCTTTGTACGTTTATATGTTGCCATCCATATCGGTCTTCACTATGAAGACCCATTTGCTACCAATAGGCACAATGCCTTCTGGTACATCAACCAGTGTCCAAACTTGGTTGGTATACATGGAATCCATTTCGGACTTCATGACATCTTGCCATAAAGTGGAGTCGATACCTTGTATCGTTTCCTCATACGTAGCTGGTTCATCTTCCTCAATAAGATTGATATCTATATGAGGTGAGATCAGAAACCCATACCTCTAAGGTTATTTTCTGACTCTCTCCGACCTACGCGGTTCTTGTGTATTAGAAGATTGTGGAACAGTCTCATCCCTGATGAACTATTGGTGTTCCATAGGGGGTCGGTGCCAGGAACAGTATCACTCCAATTTTCATCGAGTTTTACTTTCCTCCCACTTACCACTGCATTTATGAATTCCTTTTCGAGGAAAACTGCATGGAGAGCAACAAATATTTTTGTTCTCTTGTGAGTTGTGGAAACTATATCCTTTGGTTTTCCCTAGGATAACCAATTACAAATAGGCACTTATCCGATTTGGGTTCTAGTTTGGTACCATCCAAACGTTTAATTATATTCCCAGCATCCCCAAATCTTCAGGAGTGAGAAATCTGGTTTCTTTCCTGTCCATATTCCCTATGGAGTCTGTCCAACAGACTTTAAAAGAACCTTATTCAAAATAAGTATTGCACTGTTCAATGTGCGACTCATCATAAACCTTACCATGTCCAACAAAGTTTGGTTTCTCCGTTCGGACACACCTTTCATTGAGGTGTTCCGGGAGGAGTCCACTGTGAAAGAATACCATACTTTTCAAGTAATCAATAAACTAATTACTTAAGTATTCTCCATCACGGTCCGACCGTAATGTTTTAATACTTTTACCGGTCTGTTTTTCTACTTCGTGTCGAAACTCTTTGAATTTATCAAAAGTTTTCGACTTGTGTTTCATAAGATACACATAACCATAACGCGATGCAACATCCGTAAGGTTACGAAGTATTCATAACCACCTCTAGCCTGGCTAGATATGGGCCCACACACGTCACTATGATCGAGGGCTAACAGCTCAGTGGCACTTACACCCTTACCACTAAAAAGTGTTTTAGGCACTTTGCCTAATAAACAAGATTCGCAGACATCATATGAATTAGGATCAAATCCATCAACGTATCCACTCTTTGAAACTGTGGATATACGAGTCTTGTTAATGTGTCCCAGACGACAATGCAATAAATAAGTCTCATCTGATTTACTCAGTTTGAGCCTTTTGTTTGTCATGTTATATTTTTTAGATTCATTTATTTTCGAAATATAAATACTGTTATTCACATCTAATGTGTATATCTCAATATCATATTTATAAACAAAACACCCAGTGTTCTGGAACATAAAGGTTTACCCGCAACGGGTTAAACTAGATATATAGATAATATTTCTAGTCAAACTAGGTACATTATAATAGTTTCCTAATTTAAGTATATGCCCAAAGGGCAGTTCCAAATCTTAGGTTCCCACAACCAAAACAGCGACTCTCGTCCAATTTCTAACTCGTAGGTCGATCTCATCTGAAGCCAGTCTTCTGCTAATCAGCAGATCCCGCACATCAGTACATATGTATGTACCACATCCAGAATCAAAAATCCAATTTTTAAAACCAGTAGTGGACATGTTATAACAAACATACCTGAAGCCGGAGCCTTTCCCGTCTCCACTTCCTTCAACTCCGCCTTGTACTCATGGCAGTCACGCTTCCAGTGACCCTGTTTGCCACAATGTAGGCAGACGACTTGGGATATGTCCTTAGTCTTCCCAGAAGACTGTGATGATTTAGCCTTGCCCTTCTTCTTCCTTTTCTTCACACCCCCGGAAGCCTTCGGCCAAGCCTTGGCCATCTGGGATGTCAAAGTAAGGTGCGCCTCACACTTCTTGCCCTATAGAAGCTCTAGCTCTGCTTCATTGAGCATAACCATCAACTCTCCAAGAGTATTGTCTTGGTTCATGATGAACCCGCCCAGCATTCAGGTAGAGACTGTAAGATCAAATCTATGAAAGTCTCGGCGTCGTAGGTAATGCCCAGCTAACATAACTGTTCGATGTCAGTAATCATTTGCGACACCTAGTGCTCGACAGATGTACCCTCTGACATACACGAGCGAAAGAGCTTCTTTTGCAATTCGTACTTCTAAGATCTAAGGTTAGATCTATGAAGATCCTTTAATTTCAACATCATGGTATAAGGATCTAATCCTTAGTTATGACGACGAAATTAAGGTGTCATTGCGGCAAGCATAACAGATTGAGCACTAAAGTTATCATCACGATGAGTCTTCATAAGCTCATGCTTTACTATTTGCTCAAATCCGGGCTCAGGGCCCGAGAGGTTTCTCTATCCAATAGAGTAACTTCTCTGCTCCCAGGACTATCCTGAGATTCATTTCCCAATCTGAAAAATTTACGCCGTTAAAGACATTTTCGCCCAGGATTATTTCCCTTAAGGCTAATCTTTCCAGCCATCTCGATTGCAATAGTCCAACTATCCAATCAATGATTTCGAGTACACTCAAAATGTAATGGCTATTATAGTCAAACTATATAACCAACTACAAATAGAGTAGTGTGTTGTACAGTCTAACTGTTCAAATAAGCAATATTCAATATTAGTCCAACTAATATATATTTATAACAATGATAAATAAAAATAAAAGAGGCGTGTAGCAAGTATTAAACGAAATTGTAAATTTAATACTAGCCTCCCACTATTTTTCGGCGAGCCTCTAACCCTCTGTGGAGTACTCGAGAAACCCAGTTTCCTAGTAGGCTAGGATCCCGTTAAATAACACACAACCTTGACTTTGGCCAACAAGCTGTATGAAACTTAACTAAGTAGATCTCTAAGATCAATTGGATCCCATCTAATTCCTAGATCCGATAGGTGGACCTCCAAATCCGAGATATATATCCAATATATATTTCCTAACCTTTTCCTTTGAATAAACTAAGCATTGGCTTTGGCTCAACAAGCTTAATGATTCCAGTTAAGCGTGACCCATTGACAGTGGGAAAGCTTCGTAATCCACGTCGATGTACAGAAGTGACCTTGACTTTGGCCAATAAATCACAACTACCCAAGACATGCGATATGTAACAAAGCTTTTGTGGTTCAAACACATCCGCGATGGACATTGATCTTGACTTTGGCCAACAAACCATTGCCAATCTTGGATCTTGAGAGAGAACCACTAAATGGAAGGAAATCGCTTAATATTTGAGTGAAGGTTTTTCGCGTAAATTGGCAACTAATTTATTATCTTTGATTAGGTCTCATCATACACCCTTAAACATGCATTCTAAAAGCATAATAAGGTGCGATAAAATTAATAATGATATGCGGATGGATATATAACAAACTTTGTTCCTAGAACAAATTTCTCCATTTCTCCTCTCCCGCTAGCACTATTCATACTTCTACCCAATTACATAATACATTAAAGAAACCTCATTTACATTGAGGGGAATTGGTGAGAAGAGAAATAGAAAGAGTAAGGAGATAATAGGCTGGACACGCAGGTCCAATTTAATAAATTCTAAATTTATTACAATTTCCAAAATTGCCCCCACCCAACTAATATCCATCCGATATACATTATTCATACAAATACATCCAAGTATTCACACCAAGCATGTTATCAATCAATCTAATCCAATTAATTAATCTTTGATTAATGACCATCCAATGTTCAAACAACGATTTGATTTGCGCGAGTCCAACTCGTTTAAGAATAAATACTCAAAGTACGTATTCTTGAATTATATTGAACTACAATTTTAATCCAATTTAAATTGTATCAATACTAATTCATATTTAATTCCAAATTAAATAATTACACTTATAATATTGCCTTTTAGACTTGGATTCCAAATCAAATCTTAATGGGTCTCAAAGGCCCAATTAGTATCCAATACTATTCAATTAAAGTCCAATGGGATTTCAATTGATTCTTTAGGCATGGGCTTTGGCCAATATGGATCAAATCCAAAATGCCAAGGCCCAATTATGAATCACTCTATGCCAAAAAATCAATTTAGGCCCATTAGGCCCAATTAAATTATAAAATGCCCAAAAGTCATATTTGGACTTTATGGAAATGGTTTTAGGCCCAATTGGATACAACCCAATTGTCCAAAACCAAACTGGCCCAACCAAGTCCATTAGCCCAATCCAATTTTAAAGACTAATTTATCATTAACATAATAATCCAAATATCACATTAATTTAATTAAAGTGTAATTACCATAATTAATTGATTAATTTAATATTTCCAAAACATCAAATTAATCAATTAATCACACTTAATTCTCAAATTCATGTCCAACACAAAATTGAGGCAAAATCAATCCATTCCAACATGTTTATTCTCACGACAATTGCATAAAATAATACTCAATTTAATTTCAATCCAATTAAATCAACATACAAGATTTATTTCATGCTTTAAACATATCCAATTGTCTAATTTTCAAAAAAAAAAATCACCATGAGGATTTCTAGGGTGTATTCGGCCATGCTTGTGAATTTAGGGATTTTTGATCCAATCGATTTATCTCAAATCCAATGATGCATAAATCCAATTCATCATCATAAAACACAACCACACAATCAATTTAGGTAAATCAATCTCCAAGCAAAAAATCCCAAATTAAAGTATATAAACCCTAGAATCAAATCATGCTTAGATCTCGTTCTGATACCATTGTTAGTGTCCTAGACATGCCAATGATCTATAAGAATAATTTGTGTGTGAATAAAATCAAAGGGAGTTGCGAAATACTCACATTGATCGGCTTTGAAAGTTTCTAAAACACTCCATTGATGTAGAAGCTCCAAGCTTTCTTTGTTGTTCCAAACTCATAGGTGAGTTTCCCTATCACCTTCAAGAGACTCCCAAGTGCTAGCAAGGTTGAATTTTGCAACAAAAATTCAAGAAGAGAAGGGGCAAGTTCACGCCCAAAGGAGAGAATAAAGAGATGATGAATAATTCACATTTCCAAAAGGTGATATTTACTTGGTTGTTGTGTTGAGTTAATAAATCCAATTTATTATGCCAACCACTTCCATCAAATAGTGACTAGTTGATGTAAGTGAGTGGGTCCCACCACTTTGAATTCAAAATTCAAGTTGACTTACACAACACACTTTAGGCCCGATTCGTTTAATCCGACTAAACGAATTTTCCGTCGCGACGTAATTAATCCAATTTAATTAAATAATAATGGCCAGCAAAATTATTACGGAAGTCGCTTACGAATTAATTCTAAATTAATTCGTTCGCTTGAATTAAAATCCAATTTTAATTTCGTGTTGAAATCCGAATTCATTAATATATCCATATATATTTTTAGCTCAATTAAATAAATTAAATAGAAAAATCCAATTTAACTATTAAATTTATTTTACCGATTAATTTCAAATTAATCGAGTTCTCTCTTCTTCATGAATTAATCTCAGATTAATTCATGACGCAATTAATCCCAAATTAATTTTCTCTCCGATAATTATCCCAGATTAATTCTTGCCGTAATTAATCCCAGATTAATTTTCTCTCTCATAATTAATCCTAGATTAATTTTGTTCGAGTCAAATGTCATCGGTGAATCTTTGGGAAGCGACCCAAAAGATCTCTGGATATGTTGTAGTAAATCCGGTTGTTAGACTATCCGACACGTGCGTACCGCGTACCACGTTCTCACCGATTTACAAGACATGGCTGGCTTCTAGCAAAGCACCGTGCCTACCCATTCTCCAGAAATATATTCAACATGGAATATATATTAATCTGTATCAGGCGTAGTATACAATGTATTGCGTATTATGATCCAGTATCAGATGTCACATGCTAGGCCTGGGGTGGGAATCGTGTCTGCCCCGTACGAAGCATATATCATATCACTAGCATCTAGTCTCTGTAATCGGATAATCATGACCTAGTTATACTATCCGATAGCTACAGCATTTAAGAGTACTAGTTCTCTATCCCTGCGTGATCATCATCTCCATATGATTGAAGTGATACTTCCATCTTGACATCACACCCAATACACTACGATTCTTAGTATACCCAGAAGAGGCGTACACAGAACCTGTTAAAGCTCCAGACGACCAAAACCAAATTATACTGATTGTCGCATGTATTAGCGATGCAAGTCTCAGGTTAAGACCATATACATCTACTCTTATTTCTCTTTTCTAGCTTTCTACTATTTTGCTCAAGAACTTGATACTAAGACTTTTTAGAATCTCTTACCTTGATCTACTTCATTTGATTCTTATAAATAAATGCTCTACTTTGGGGGATTGTGTCATATCTCTAAACTTCTTAATGAATGGTAACATTCATAAAATTCTATCTATCTCTTATTTCATATTATATAATATCTTGCAGGTGTTGCACTAGAACTACTCAATTCCTCATGATCTAAGCTTAGGTTTCCTTCGAATTGGTACATATACTTAACTTGTTAAGTACTTCCTGAATTCAATATGTTATATTAATGGGGGCATATCCACAACCATTTGAACTGAATCATTCTTTTAGCCTTTATATTCTTTGCTATAATAACAATAATTTTAAATGTCACTTAAGCTCATGTTACTCCTCTCTCTTAATGTATCACTACGGTTAACAGATAATTTTATTTCTTCCAACTTCAAGTATAGCTTAAATTCTTCTCTCTCTTTCTTCCATTCCTTCTCATCTAGGTCTACTCATTATTAGAGGTGATAATACTTCATATCATTAAGTTTCTTCACGTTCTATTATAGCTCAGGATTAAGAACAATCCTTATTTCTAGTAAAATCTGCATGCTCAACCTGAATTGGCATTAATTTTCTTAACTTTACTGCTTAACTGTCTTATTTCTTTTCTACTAGTTTTTTTTAAATTTTAATCTCTAATAGCTCCATCCTTTACATTCTTTAATCTCTACCGATCCAAGGAACTAAAATCTTATAGTCAAGCTCTCTACATACTCCAGGCTCATCTTCAGGGTTTTCCCAACATTCTAACTCTCAAGATGTTATTCCTTACTATTAATGTCAACTCCAACTACTTGATTCTGGTCATTATTTATATATTTTCCGTTTCTTCTTTAATAAAATTGTCAATCTTATCTAAACGCTGAGAAGTTTGCCATTCCGTAACAATACTGGGCTTAACTATGAAAAATTTGTTTTAGTAATCGTGTACTTCTGACATTATTTATTTAATATCTTCTCTAGTGTCGTCTTACTTTGACAGATCTATCTTCGAGTATTCTACTAGTTGTCCTTTGTCTTCTTTCTGCTCTATTCTATACCATAACTTGATCTTTTACTAATAATTTTGAATAATCATGGAATGATTCGTAACTATAGCAAGATCTAGAGTTACTTATTGGGAAGAATTTCAAGTAGCCTTGGGAATGCTTACTAACCTGTCTATAGGACTTGAGGATGTACTCGATGATCGGATACTGGAGAGGTAGTGCCTCATATACGGGTATCCCGGACATACTGCGTATACCGGACCCCATTACTTGCCCACTACAGTCATGACTCACTAAACCATGCTCTGATACTATCTTTGTAACATCCCCAATCCGAATATGTTATCGGTAGGGAATAGGCCGTACTATCCCCATGAGACACTGACCTTCTAATTACAAATAATGCTGATACTTTCCTTAACATAATTTCATATATGGGACCAATACCCAAACTAGACAACATGATGTGGAAGTTTAACATTAATAATAATATACTCAGTAACACTTGTTTTTTTTAACTATATAATATACATTTTATCCTTATACAACGACTGACACGATACCAATGAATGATACATGACTTCTCTTTGACTCCAAATGGACTTTCTCTCTCATACTTGACCCAGTGGACTCCATACCCTAGTAACTGCCATCAGTATCCATCCTCCCGAGCTCGTCCTCTAAGTAACCTGTAAAACAAAAAGAAACTGGGAGTGATGGGGTAAGACCGTTTGAACTATCTAAGCGAGTGGACGGTTTTAAAATGAAACTGAAATACTTTAAGAAATATCATATTTAGAAATCAAATCGAATCTTTTCTGAAAAATTTCTTCCTGAAAGCAATTCTCTTCTAGAAATCTTTGTGAAAATCTTTTCTGAAAGTCTCTTATAAAGATGATGTTTCTGAAAACTTTCCTTTCTAGAAACGTTTTTTGGAAAAAACTATTTCTGAAATATGTATCTGTCTCTGAAAAAACCTGACGCATAGGGGCGTTACGTATCACTGTCCCCTAAAAGCATGCAAAACTAAAATCCCTGAAACTAGTTGTCTTGGGGCGTTACGTATCGCCGTCCCCAAATTATTGAACTAAGTAGAACTGGGGTAACAGATCTATGTGTAGGGGTTGGTGCTCAGAGCGCCAATTCCCGGTTGTATTTTGTTAAATACTTCTGTAAAACATTATTATTAGTAATAATATATGCAGTTTCTATAATATAATCTTATCTTTTATATGGTAAAGACGTAATGACCTTAGAATGATTAGTCATGATACAGTTGCAAAAGCGTCGCAACGGACATTGAGTCGTATCATGACGTTGTCATTCTCAGACAGTTCCTGGTCAAGGTTTACACTACTTGGTCAGTATAGTAAACCCGTTGAGACCGGTACATGTCGTATACTGGAATATATGATTCCAATGGTTTCTCAATGAACCATTAGTCTTGGAGACTAGTATAGACGTGTAGGTGTTTATAGCGGATAAACACTGAACGACTCACCGAAGATTCTTAATGGATGGTACACCAGCGTCAATAAGAATCTTCTTGGGTTGAGTAGCACTTGTGATTCTTAGACTTGAGATGCCATTGTGGGCACATGAGACATCTTCTACACTTAGACGGCAGTCACGTCACCGATCTATTTAGATCAGACCTCCGCCTGTTCGTTGGGTGTAGATAGATCCTCAGGGTGTCCTATGTGTATCAAGATAGGATCCGTCAGTTCTGTGTACCAGAGCATAGGTAGTCCATATGATTAGCAATCAGATAAAACCATGGGCCCGTGGTAAGTTTAGAAGCTAGTTCTAAACATTCTTTTTGAGATTGCTAATAGAATAGTCGACTGGATAATCCCCATAGAGATTTGACGTTTACATCTATATCTCTGGGATTTATCCGGATATGTACCTGTGACGGAGGAATTATACATTTGCGATGACCTCGACCTGTATGGTTTAGCGAGATTATCCGTGATCGTCATAATCTACGGGTGGATAGATTATGGACATGAAATTTGATTTCGTGACGGATATACCTGAACCTAGAGAGTCTCAATAATGAAACATACTCGTTGAGCACTAGAGCAACATAATAAATAATATTGATTATTTATAAAGTCGTTTAATGGTTAAACGCAAGATACATGCTAAAGACACTAGATAGTCATTTACTTAATTATTGTGTATTTACATTTAATACTTGATTAATTTAAATACACATTAATTAATAGTCAAAATGAGTTATTTGACTTATTTCCTAAATGAATATATGTTTTTAATATTTAATGTAAATATTATACATATATTTAATATATTTGTATTTGATTAATTAATTAATTATTTAATTGTTAAATGATTAAATTAATTAAAATATAAATATCTTATGTTAGGATAATTAAAGTAAATGACATTAGTTGCAATTGTTGACCAAAAAAATATCTAATAAAGGTTATAAAAGATATTTATGCAAGTTGATTTAATAATAATGCAAATGAAATTGAAATTACAATTTGTTGCATTTGGTATGCAAATTTCGGCCAAGACACTTTTTTGGCAAGTATAAATTGTTTTTTCATTTTTCATTTCACTAACCTAATACACTTCACAAAAGAGACACCATTGAAGAATTAAAGAAAGCTTTGAGAAAGAAAGAAAAATCCAAAGAAAGCTTGATTTTAGTAAGTTTTCTCAAACTTGCTATTAAAGGAATTGTTCCTTAGGATCTAGGCTTTCATATATGATATACTTAGGTTATTTCTTTCTTTATTCTTTATGTTTTTGTTGATGGAAAGTTTGGTGAAATGGTGTAGAGCATGTGTAATGAAGAAAGGATATGACTATTGTAGTTATATGTATTCTTTTAAGGTTTATGAAACCAAGTTGCTATTCTAGAGTTGTTGACCCACTCTTAAATGACCTAGATTTGATCTTGAGTTGTTTCATTGTGTTGAGACTTGAATTAGATGAAAGATTGATGATTGAAAATTTGATTTAATGTAATTAGCCTAATTTGTCCAATTTGTGAAAATTGAAAAATTAGGGTTTTAACTAATTCCAAATTTGGGGGTTTTCATATATGTTGAGCATTTGGGTGTGTATATGATGCATGCAAAGTTTCATGTTGATTGGATTTCATTAAGATGAGTTTTGAAGCATGAAATGACCAAATGGTCAATGTTGCCCCCAAATGGAGCTCACGGCTTTGTGTGGGAATTTTGGTTTTTGTGTCTTCCTATGGTGTTTTGATGTTTTGAACATGATTAATTCATCCTAGAAATGATTTAGAATCATTCAAAATTGATTGGATCAATTTCGGACTAAAACGGACAAAATACCATATAAGGGTAATTTGGTAATTTCACTTGAATTTGATTCAATTGAAATTTTATTTCATTATTTGATTATTGGTTATTAAATAAATATGTTTATTTAATTAATCCGAGAAAAAGTTTTGAAATCTGAAAATCGGATTTTCACCGCTTCCGCTGCGTTACCGGATTCACCCCTATTAACCCCTTCAAAATGGTATCAGAGCGAGTCTGATTCTAGGCCACCTAAATGATTAGCCTTCATTGAATCAATGTTTAATCATGTTTTCTTGACTTTATGCATGCTTATTAGGAACTAATTTGATTAGATTTAGGGTGTATGACACTTAGCGGAAAATCCCTAATAATAAGGTTTAAATGTAATTTTGTATTTGATGCATGTTATATGGTCCGTCTTGTCAATACGGTTTATGAATACTTCTTTGTGACTACATCCGAGACCGTGCCTCTGCTGTGAGGGTGTAGCCGATAAAGATTTATTTATACCGGATGTATATTAGATACTAGATAAATTCAAGTAAAAGCGGAATTCTGAACGTGCCCTAGCTGTCAGGATTACGTAAGTAACTTGAGTTTATCATTGACGAGTTTAACCTTGGTACGTCTCCTTGTGGGCCTGCCTTCGCAGCGACAACGAGAAACGGCCAGGACCGGGTACTTAGGAGTCATTAGTGAATGATTGACAAATGAGTTGTCTACCTGATGAATATACGTAGGCGAGACCGTGCCTCTGCTGTGAGCTGAAATATATTCACGGGATCCACTTTTCACTATTTATATTTAATTTAATTATTAAATATTTGTATTCTGTTTTGGGATTACAGTATTGCATGATTTAGTGGGAGGGGCATATTAGATTAAAAATCCATGATCTAGTTTATGCTTTTGATATTATATGAAACTGCTTAATTTCTGCTAACCGTTTTTCGTGATCTATATGATAGATTTGCGATGGCGGGTCAATCCACAAACCAGTTTGCGCGTATGTAGATGCGAACAAACTAAAAGGCGCTGAGAACTTTACAGACTGGGAATTGGATTTGAGGATTGTCCTCGATTCCGAAAAGTTGGGTTATGTTCTTGAGGGTCCTTTACCCCTTGCAGTGGGTGAGGATGCTTCGGAGGAGGAACGCCAAGTTTTTGAAGCTTGGAAGAATGATGATTTAAGGGTTAAATCATACATTCTTAGTTCGCTCTCTCCGAAACTCAAGCAACAATACTATGGAACATCAGATTCCTATAGTATGATAACGCGATTAAGACAATCGTTCGAGAACCAGGAACAGGTTATTGTTCACAAGGTCGCCATGGAATGTTCCATGCGCGTCTGGATGAGGGGCAAAGTGTTAGCCCACATGTTCTTCAAATGATCGATTTGATCGATCAATTGAGGCAACATAATCTCATCCTAAATGACATTCTCGGTAGGAGTGTCATTCTTGGTTCTCTGCCAGCTTCATTCCGACAGTTTGTGATGTACTTCAACATGCACGGGACTGTCTGCACCTACCAGGAGCTACATAGGATGTTGCTCACGGCAGAAGAGGACCTTAGGAGGGATTACCAACTCGCCCTCCTAGATCTACTTCTCTTCTGCTTCTTCCCAAGGAATGTCCAAGGGAAAGAACAAGAAGGGAAGAAGAAGAAGAGGAAGGCCTTGGTCCTCACACAGCAGGCGAAGATAGCAAGCCCAAGAGGGCTTCTGAAGACAAATGCCACCACTGCGGCAAGGTCGGGCACTGGAAGAGGAACTGTCCAGATTACATTGCCCAGATCAGGAGAGACAGAGCATCTACATCAGGTACTTTTATTTTTCCAGTTATTGATTTATCTTTGGCTTGTGAAGCCGTTACATCCAGCTGGATTTTAGATTCTGCTTGTCCCATTCACATTTGCAATTCGTTGCAGGTGCTGAAGGAAAGTAGGAGGCTGAAGCCAGGGGAGATGCAGTTGCGATTCGGGAGTGGAGACTCTTTGGATGCAGTTGCAGTGGGAGTATGCGAGATCTCATTGCCGAATGGGACACTTTTGCTTAATGACTGTCATTTTGTACCAGGATGTGTCGCTAATATTATATCACTTTTTGTACTTGATACAGAAGGCTTTTGTATGAATATTAAGAATAGTTCTTTGTATTTATATGATAGAAATAATATTCAGATCCTTAGTTGTCCAAATCAGCATGGTCATTATACATTGCAAACTTCAAAAGATATATTAAATACTGGAGTTAATAAACGTAGATTACCTGAAATTAATAATACTGAACTTTGGCATATGAGACTTGGTCACATTGGCGTTAAACGCCTTACCCATTGGTTAGGAATGGTTTGATACCAGATCTCACCATTGAATCCTATCCAACTTGTGAATCCTGTATTCAGGGTAAAATGACCAAGGCCCCATTTTCTGGTGTTGGACACCGTGCCATTAACTTACTGGAACTCGTACATTCTGATGTATGTGGTCCACTAAGTCAAACTGCTCACAGTGGTTATTCATACTTCGTTACCTTTACCGATGATTTGTCACGGTACGGTTATGTCTATTTGATGCGACATAAATCGGAAACCTTTGAAAAGTTCAAAGAGTTCCGAAATGAAGTAGAAAAACAACTGGTAAAAATATTAAATGCCTTCGATCAGATCGAGGCGGCGAATATATGAGTGGTGAGTTCATGGATTATATGAAGGAGAATGGGATTCTCGCTCAATATACTCCTCCAGGTACACCACAGCACAATGGTGTATCTGAAAGGAGAAATCGGACTTTATTGGATATGGTCCGATCGATGTTGAGTTTCACAGATTTGCCCTATTACTTATGGGGTTACTGTCTCTTAACAGCCGCACATCTTTTGAATAAGATTCCTTCAAAGGCTGTTCCTACGACACCGTATGAGATATGGTTCGGTAGGAGACCGAATCTTAATTATATAAGGTTTGGGGTTGTCCTGCCTATGTCAGGGTGACTCAGCAAAGTAAGCTTTCGCCTCGAGGGCAAAAGTTTAGGTTTGTTGGATATCCCTCGAATACGAGGGGATATCTGTTCTATGATACCGAGCATCGAAATGTCTTCGTAGCTCGCTTCGCAAAATTTCTAGAAGTAGAATTTTTGTCAGAAGGTAGTGATCATAGAAGGGTTGAACTTGATGAAGTCCAACCTGAAAACAACGAACCAACGGAGGAACCTGAAGTTCAAGTAGATGAAGGACCTTCAACACACACACTCCGTAGGTCGGAAAGGGTATCTAGACCTCCTGAACGCTTGTATTTGATACAAGAAAAGAGTCTGGATGTTCTCTTAGTTGAAGAGACCGATCCTTTCACCTATAGAGAATCGATGTTGGACATCGACTCCGTGAAATGGCAAAGTGCCATGAAATCCGAGATAGATTCAATGCATGAAAATCAAGTTTGGGACTTGATTCCGCTTCCCGAAGGAATTGTTCCTATCGGTTGTAAATGGGTTTACAAGAGGAAGCGCGGGCCTGACGGTAAGGTTGAAACTTACAAGGCCCGACTGGTAGCAAAAGGTTACACGCAGCGACCTGGCGTCGACTACGATGAAACTTTTTCGCCGGTAGCAATGCTTAAGTCTATCCGGATTTTGCTTTCTATAGCTGCGTATCATGACTACGAGATTTGGCAAATGGATGTCAAAACGGCTTTTCTAAATGGATTTCTTGATGAAGAAATCTATATGGAACAGCCGGAAGGTTTCACATCCAGCGAAACCTCGGGTATGGTATGTAAGCTTAAGAAGTCCATTTATGGACTTAAACAAGCTTCACGAAGTTGGAATCTTCGATTCGACGAGATTATCAGATCGTCTGGTTTTCTCAAGAATTCGGAAGAATCCTGTGTGTATCAGAAGGCCAGTGGGAGCATGGTCGTATTTTTAGTCCTGTATGTTGATGACATCCTAATCATTGGGAATGATTTAGGTATGTTACAAAGCGTTAAAGCGTATCTCTGTAAGAATTTCTCCATGAAGGACCTGGGAGAAGCTTCCTATGTTTTAGGGATAAAACTCTATCGATAGACAAAGGAGGCTGATTGGGTTATCCCAATCAACGTACGTAGATAAGATCTTGGAACGGTATAGTTTTGGTAACTGTAAGACAGCAAACATACCGTTCAGACATGGGATTCATCTTTCTAAGAAGATGTGTCCACAAACAGAAGATGAGAAGGTTAGAATGTCTAACCAACCTTATGCTTCATGTTTGGGTAGCATAATGTATGCCATGTTATGTACGAGGCCTGATATCAGTTTCGCTGTTAGCGTAACTAGTCGATATCAGTCCAATCCAGGTAATGACCATTGGATGGCCATTAAACATATCCTAAAGTATCTTAAAGGTACTAAGGATAAGTTAATAATATATGGAGGAAACGAACTGCAGGTTAATGGGTATACAGACTCCGATTTTCAATCGGATCCCGATGATAGAAAGTCTACATCTGGATTTGTCTTTACCCTTAACGGAGGTGCAGTATGTTGGAAGAGTTCCAAACAGGGATCTACAGCTGATTCCACCACTGAGGCGGAATATATTGCAGCTTCTGAAGCCGCAAAAGAGGCTGTGTGGATAAAGAACTTTATCACAGAATTGGGAGTTGTCCCAAGTATCGAGAATGCGATTCCGTTATACTGTGATAATACTGGAGCCATTGCGCAAGCAAAGGAACCGAGGGCGCATCAGAAGTCGAAGCATGTGGAACGCAAGTACCACATCATTCGAGAGATCGTGTCGCGAGGGGATATTGTCGTGTGCAAGGTACCGAGTGAAGACAACGTAGCAGACCCGCTGACGAAGGCCATACCTCCGAAGTTATTTGATAAACACGTGGAGTCGATGGGTATTAGATACAATCGATATTGGCACTAGAGCAAGTGGGAGATTTTGTAGGGGTTGGTGCTCAGAGCGCCAATTCCCGGTTGTATTTTGTTAAATACTTCTGTAAAACATTATTATTAGTAATAATATATGCAGTTTCTATAATATAATCTTATCTTTTATATGGTAAAGACGTAATGACCAGAGAATGATTAGTCATGATACAGTTGCAAAAGCGTCGCAACGGACATTGAGTCGTATCATGACGTTGTCATTCTCAGACAGTTCCTGGTCAAGGTTTACACTACTTGGTCAGTATAGTAAACCCGTTGAGACCGGTACATGTCGTATACTGGAATATATGATTCCAATGGTTTCTCAATGAACCATTAGTCTTGGAGACTAGTATAGACGTGTAGGTGTTTATAGCGGATAAACACTGAACGACTCACCGAAAATTCTTAATGGATGGTACACCAGCGTCAATAAGAATCTTCTTGGGTTGAGTAGCACTTGTGATTCTTAGACTTGAGATGCCATTGTGGGCACATGAGACATCTTCTACACTTAGACGGCAGTCACGTCACCGATCTATTTAGATCAGACCTCCGCCTGTTCGTTGGGTGTAGATAGATCCTCAGGGTGTCCTATGTGTATCAAGATAGGATCCGTCAGTTCTGTGTACCAGAGCATAGGTAGTCCATATGATTAGCAATCAGATAAAACCATGGGCCCGTGGTAAGTTTAGAAGCTAGTTCTAAACATTCTTTTTGAGATTGCTAATAGAATAGTCGACTGGATAATCCCCATAGAGATTTGACGTTTACATCTATATCTCTGGGATTTATCCGGATACCTGTGACGGAGGAATTATACATTTGCGATGACCTCGACCTGTATGGTTTAGCGAGATTATCCGTGATCGTCATAATCTACGGGTGGATAGATTATGGACATGAAATTTGATTTCGTGACGGATATACCTGAACCTAGAGAGTCTCAATAATGAAACATACTCGTTGAGCACTAGAGCAACATAAATAAATAATATTGATTATTTATAAAGTCGTTTAATGGTTAAACGCAAGACATGCTAAAGACACTAGATAGTCATTTACTTAATTATTGTGTATTTACATTTAATACTTGATTAATTTAAATACACATTAATTAATAGTCAAAATGAGTTATTTGACTTATTTCCTAAATGAATATATGTTTTTAATATTTAATGTAAATATTATACATATATTTAATATTTGTATTTGATTAATTAATTAATTATTTAATTGTTAAATGATTAATTAATTAAAATATAAATATCTTATGTTAGGATTAAAGTAAAAATGACATTAGTTGCAATTGTTGACCAAATAAATATCTAATAAAGGTTATAAAAGATATTTATGCAAGTTGATTTAATAATAATGCAAATGAAATTGAAATTACAATTTGTTGCATTTGGTATGCAAATTTCGGCCAAGACACTTTTTTGGCAAGTATAAATTGTTTTTTCATTTTTCATTTCACTAACCTAATACACATTCACAAAAGAGAACCATTGAAGAAAGCTTAAGAACTTTGAGAAAGAAAGAAAAATCCAAAGAAAGCTTGATTTTAGTAAGTTTTCTCAAACTTGCTATTAGAAAGGAAATTGTTCCTTAGGATCTAGGCTTTCATATATGATTTCTTAGGTTATTTCTTTCTTTATTCTTTATGTTTTTGTTGATGGAAAGTTGGTGAAATGGTTAGAGCATGTGTAATGAAGAAAGGATATGACTATTGTAGTTATATGTAATCTTTTAAGGTTTATGAAACCAAGTTGCTATTCTAGAGTTGTTGACCCACTCTTAAATGACCTAGATTTGATCTTGAGTTGTTTCATTGTGTTGAGACTTGAATTAGATGAAAGATTGATGATTGAAACATTTGATTTAATGTAATTAGCCTAATTTGTCCAATTTGTGAAATTGAAAAATTAGGGTTTCTAACTAATTCCAAATTTTGGGGGTTTTCATATATGTTGAGCATTTGTGGTGTATATGATGCATGCAAAGTTTCATGTTGATTGGATTTCATTAAGATGAGTTTTGAAGCATGAAATGACCAAATGGTCAATGTTGCCCCCAAATGGAGCTCACGGCTTTGGTGAGGGAATTTTGGTTTTTGTGTCCTATGGTGTTTTGATGTTTTGAACATGATTAATTTCATCTAGAAATGATTTAGAATCATTCAAAATTGATTGGATCAATTTCAGACTAAAACGGACAAAATACCATATAAGGGTAATTTGGTAATTTCACTTGAATTTGATTCATTTGAAATTTTATTTCATTATTTGATTATTGGGTTATTAAATAAATATGTTTATTTAATTAATCCGAGAGAAAAAGTTTTGAAATCTGAAAATCGGATTTTCACCGCTTCCGCTGCGTTACCGGATTCACCCCTATTAGACCCCTTCACTATGTTACCCTCCAAGCTCTGAATCTAGGATCTAGGGGCATCTGTCATCCCTAGTCCTGAACTAGGATCTAAGGGCATTACATATCACCGTCCCCCCAGTCCTCTACATGTACACATGTCATCCGTCAATTCCATGTCCGTATCGAGTTACATATTGAGGTGGGTTTTTCCCTTATGTCTCGAAAATATAAAACCATGCTTTGAAAATATCTCTTTCTAAAATGTCTCTTAAAACATGATCTTTCATGAAATAACTGTATTAAAAATCAACTAATGTTCTAAGTGCGTAAAATAAGTCTTTACTTAAAATAATGTAAATGAAAAGTTAACTTAAAAATAGAGTGTCCACTCACTGATTTGAAGTCCTTCAAGCATAACTTCATATTACCGAAGGAATTTGTGGTTCATGCAATAACCTTTAATGGGAAACTAATTAGAATACATATCGTGGAATATAGTTTGAAACTATCATCACTACATGGGGTTTTTCGATTATGTCATGGTAATTTATATGTATATAAGATGATAAGAAGTCCCTCAGGTGGTCTCTAATATCCTGAGTCGAAACTAAATTTGTAAAAAAAAAAATTTCCTGGAAAAATGCCACGTGTCACACGTAAAGACTTGCGCGTTGCGACGCTACCTGGAAAAGTCCGAGCCAGAGAGCTGCTTTTGGTGAGCATCGCGACGCGAGTCTAGACGTGCACAACATAGAATCGAATTGAGGCTTATTTTCCCAGAATACGTCGCAACGCGAGGTACTTGGCGTCGCGACGCGAGGCCAGTTTCAGGGCCTAATATCAATATTTCCAAGTCTAACTTGCTCCAACACACTTCCCACACTAAAACCTTCATATAAGCACCTTTTTAACTACAATATGTATACTCAATAAGCATATTCAACCCCAACTTTTATATACCAATTTATCAATAGCACACAAGAAGCACATTCAACTTCCCCCCAATACATTCACATACACAAAAGCCTCAATCCATAATAATATTATCATGTTACTTTCCAAAATACATGCTAGCAACCCAATTAAAGCCTATTTAGCAATCTCAAATTCTAGGGTTTATAAGGTACGAATTTGGGGCTTTATATTCTTTGTTCAAAATTTAAAATTGAGAAGATAGAAAGAGAATGGAATCTTACTTGACCAAGTAAACTTGAGAGCTCATCATCATTCCTTCATTATTTTCATGGAAATGAAGAAAATTTTGAAGATTTTCCCCTCAATCCTAAGCTCACGTTTTTTATTTCTCAATGGATGAATAAATAGTGCCTTATTTATAGGCAAGGTGGCTGATTTTGTGATGAAATGAGTGGTTGAGATTTTTCCACATGTCTCATTTCTAGTTCATTCTCGAAATTACTATATTAGTTATGAAAATCACGATTTTTGACCTACTTAGGGTTCGAATTTGGAAAAATATCAACATGAAGGTTGTGAGCTCGGTCTTAGATTTCCGACGATAGAGATAGAGAGGAGAGGAGAGGAGAGAAAAAAAAAATGTCAAGTGTGGTGTGTATTAGATTTCAAAAACTAATACCATTTTAAACTTTCCAAAAGTACAAGGCATTAAAGCCATTCAACCACTACCATCAATCACTCAAAAGTGACTAGTTGTCACATCACTCAAAAGTGACTAGACATCACATCATTAAAGTGACTAATGATTTGACGCTTGATGTGACTTGTGGGCCCCACTTGATTCGAAATGCGAGTGGGCCCGCAAACACTCTCGGGCTCGGGTTCGCTAATTCTAAATTAACGAATTTTTCGTTGCGACGTAATTAAATCAAATTCAATTAAATAATTATGCCTAGCAAATTACTATTCACGTCGCTAACGAATTAATTCTAAATTAACTCGTTCGCCCGAATAAAATCTAATTTTAATTCCTTGTCGAAATCCAATTCGTATAATATATCGAATATATTATTTTATCGATTAATTCCAAATTAATCGTTCTCTCTCTTTAAATAATATTTTATCCCAGATAAAATATCTCCGTAATTATCCCAGATTAATTTTCTCTCTCTACTAATTAATCCCAGATTAATAAAGTGTGAGTCATACGTCATCGGTGAATCTTCGGGAAGTGACCCATGAGATCCCCGGATATGTTGGCAGTAAATCTGGTCGTCAGACTATCCGAGCACGTACGTACTTAGTACTACGTTTTTATCGATTTACAAGACATGGTTGGCTTCTAGCAAAGCACCGTGCCTACCCAATTCTCCAGAAATATTCTTAAAGGAATATGTGATCTATATCAGGCGTAGTATACGTAGTATTTCGTATTACGATCCAGTATCGGATGTCACGTGCAAGGTCTGGGGCTGGAATTGTGTCTGCCCCGTACGAAGCACATATCGGATCTCTGGTAACTAGTCTCTATAATCGGATAATCATGACCTAGTTATATTATCCCGATGACTACAGTACATAAGAGCACCAGTTTCGTATCACGGGTTTGAAACATGGAGGCTAGTTGTCCACTTCTACGAGGGTTTAATACCATAAGGTAGACAAGTAGTGGAGATGATGTGTAATAGTGAGTTCAGGGACAAAGATGCACTAGATTACCTAGAGCACTTAGCAGAGAATACACAACAATGGGATACAATTGATACCTATGAGTCATCTGTGACACCACAGCCATCTGGTATAGGTATGTTTAACCTTAGGGAAGACTGACCTTGCTGCCAAATTTGCATCTCTGTCTAAAAAAATTGAGGCTTTGGAAACGGGGAAGAGTGATCATGTCAAGTTAGTTCAGGAAGTCATATGTCAAATCTATAGTTCAAATGAACATGTCACAAAAGTTTGCCCATCCTTACCAGCCCTGAAAGAATGTCTCCATGACCAAGTCAGTTCCATAAACTCATTCAACAAACCAAATTCAAACTCATACTCACAAACCTACAATTCTGGTTGGAGAAACCATCCAAACTTCAATTTGAGGAATGATAACCAAGCACAATCCTCACACAACCTCCCCAGGTTCACCAGAATTTTTGAAATTCCCGGAATTATTCACTATATGTCCCACTAGCTAGAAAAACCATAGTGGATACCTTGAATGCAATCATGGAAAAACAGGAAGCCGTCAATAACAAAAATGCACAAACGATGAATGATTTAAGAGAAACTTTTGCTAAAATTACATTTGCATTAACCATTAATAAGAAAGGAAAGTTTCCTACACAACCACAGTCAAATCCCAATAGTCATTTAAATTCTCACGAGGGTAGTTCTGGAAATCAACACTTAGACCAAGTCAAATATGTTATTACTCTTCGTAGTGGTAAGGACATCCACATACCTATTCTTGAACCTCGCAAAGCTGAG